>LOND01001448.1:9278-22129 GCA_014220965.1 Paragonimus kellicotti | reverse complement strand
CGACCGGGCAACTTGAACTATCATTATTACTCACAAGCGAAATTGGTAGAGCGTCCAGACATGATAATTCGGTCTTGCCTAATGTGAGATCAATAATGCAGTTTTCAATATGGGAGTTCTGATCCACATCGTGGCGAAGAAATGTACTGCCGACGGGTTCTAACAAGAGCGAAACTCGAGTCTAGTGCTTCTTTTCGAAAGAGGCTGGCTGGAAAGTCTATCTGAATGTGAAGGCTGCGATCAAATGTGAGCGCTTAACATAAAAAAAGATTTTTTTTCGGTCGCTTGAGATAATCAATGATTCCACAAATTGCAAACGGCTCCTCCGTCATGAACAGTGTTGTCACGTTGGCTTCACGATTAGCCGAGTATATTTCATGTCGCTCGCTCAACCGTCTTGCTAGTTCAAGTGGATCCATTTTTATCCCACTTGTTGCACATATTAGTTCTAACCATCGCATTAATAAAATAAATGGTTAAGTTGCCAAACAGGCTCTTCTCTGATTTTTCTATAACGATAACGATACGATCACGAATTATGCATCCCAAGAACGCATTGGAGAAACCCTCAAGCCAGTGGACTCTCATTTACGGAGCGCACTTTCTTCCATGCCTTCCATTCATACTTCGTAACAAACATAACAATCAGAGATTTGAAAGGATCGGAAGTTGGTGGTTAATCCACCAAGGTTTATGTTTGTTTTCCTTTACATCAATATATCGTGTAATCATTGTCTATTGGCAAAATATTCACTAATCGAAAATGAATGCAACAAAATGTTTTCCTGCTGTTATGCCAGATTGGTTCCATAAACAATGTTCCTGTTCAAAGAATGTTTCCACCACAAAAGAAACGTTACAAACGCACTTGTGGTTAAAGTTAGACATTGGAGTCCGTTTAACAGGGAGCCGTATGGAAACATCAGGCACGCTGAGATGTTGCGCAGACTGCTCACCACGTTACACTAACTTGAAAGATGGTAAAGCATCAGAAACACGGAGGGTAGAAAGCACATTATGAGGGCGGATCTCCTGCAACGTGAAAATTGGCCCTGTCCAACGAGCAAAGGAGGACTAACTGAGCTGAATGTCACCTAGAGCAAACACGACCAGGTGCCGTCCCACAGTCGCCAAAACGACAAAAATGGCCTCAGCTGGAGAAGGAAGCACGCATCACAGACAGCGATTGTGCAACTCGATAATGAAAATCTAACGGTCTCGTTGGCCAATTCCGTGGCTACACATAGTGATGTCAGAGTTGAAATCTTGCAACCCACATACACTGGACAAGTTTAAATTGAGCAAAGCAGTTAAGAAATTGCGGTAAAAAAAGCCATTATAAAGCATGAACTACAACCATTTGGAGGTTAACAAATCACCTACAGAGTGAAAATGGAGATATCGAGCGTACAGCTAAAAAAAGAAGTATTAACGTACCTTCATATCATAGAGCTTCTTCAAAAAAGTGAAAGCCATACCGCCGGTAATGATTAACTCGTTGACTTTATCCAACATGTTTTTGATCAGTTGAATCTTATCGCTCACTTTAGCACTGAAGAAAGAAAAAAGAAACAGTAGTCATTGAAAGAAAACAGGGAAAATCGTGTTGAAGGGATGGAATGATTGAAAATTCATGAACGGAAATAATTCAAATCGACCACTGTCGTAACCGGAGCCGCACACAGTGGAACACACATGTAGGAGAGGTACCTTTGTTGTCGTGATTAAGTGAGACCCAATGAAAACGCTAACAGTTCAATAAGACCGCAGCTTCATCCACAGCTTACCCAACCAGAAAATCACAGGGAAACATGAGGAGCAGATAACAAGTTGTCAAAATACAATGATTAAAGTACACACATAAAAGGAGTCAGCATTGTATGAACAACTTAAGTAAACTTACCCGCCAATGATAGCCAGAAATGGTCGCTGCGGATTATCCAGAGCTTTGGCGAAATAGGTGAGCTCTTTATCCATAAGGAAACCACAAGCCCGTTGTGGGAGTTTGCACCCGACCATCGAGCTACAATAAAGATTACTCTTTACCAAATAGTGACAGCTTTCAAACAAAGGATAATGACCAGCCAACATCCTCGCTGATAATAATGTATAGCCCATTTATGTGGATGATTGATTACAATAAGGTTATGCAACAAGGTACGGCAAACTGAGGCAAAACAAATCCGTAACGGTAAAAATACATGAAATATCCCCAAAATCAACGCTCAAAGAACCGGAGTCACCATGCCCATATTTTGCAAACATGAAACTACACATTGAAGTAATCGTACAGCAGTAGGATAAACCGAAACAGCCCTCTGTTACTCTCACCTTCTTAAAAAATGTAAACTTCATGGATGAAACTGCAGGTAAGCTACAGCATATATGTCATCGAGCTCGAAGATTCAAAATCCGCAGTAAAGCCTAAAGCCAATGGTGTACGATCTGCGAGCAAAATCATTGCTAATAAACCACGGGCAAATTTAAACAAATCCCACAAAAACAAAGCACAAAACGGCCTATGTTGCACGTTCCAACGTAATATAGACAAACGTTCTTGATCTTGATCAGACGGTACTGGCGCTCCAGACGTCGTTAACTGTAAGTGATGAAGAAAGTCTTGCCAGTCTATCAACAAGATTGGGAAAAATACCACAACATTAGACAAATCGGAAGGGCCGATAGTTGCACGTGAATGTAGACACTCCGTGAGGATCGAACAAACTCACTCACCCAAACCCGGAGAGCGTAGGCGGTTAGGTCATATAATAAGAATGCCCGCCCATTATGTACAATACTGAACACGCACCGACCGACAATCCAGACAGTCGAAATGGAGGCAGCCATTAGCCAGTTACAAACCATAAGTTATGGTAGATTTGCAGTTGGGAATGTCGTGACCTCCGGATGGATAAGCTATGGAGGACGGCACCTCTTTTACTCAAGCGTAACGGTCATGAGCCTGACTAGGAGATACTGTGGCTCAAGCAGTCGCTCAGTGCAACCGTGAGATGAAATAACCTAGACTGCAACTAATCGGGATCAGTGGGGTGAATGTGGTCATAGGTCACGACAGTCGTCTGTGAAGTGGGGATAGTAAGTGGCGTGGAGTGATGAAGGCTAAAAGAATATTTTTACAGGTACTGGATAAATCTCACCTGTAAATTGGTTGTTTAGCTGTTGTTTGGTTAGGTTTAGACATGAAGATTAAGTCCTAGTTCTTCCCTTGTCTTCTCGATTGCTTCTCTTAATACGCTGACTAGTGCGATTTTGTTCAAGTCAACGTTAGACCCTAAAGTGACAACGGTGATTTGTAACAGTAGATGAATCTGGGAAGAAAACGGCAAGTAGATAGACCCTAGGCAGTCTGGCTACACAGAACTGGCAAAAGTAGATCACCGCGGCTGAAATCATGATATCATATCCACTGAATGTTTAGTCCAGCGTGTGCAAATGATGATTCTACAGAGTTCCACAGCATGCATCCGGTATTTGCTTATGAACGAGTTGCCCAGTATGGTGAGAGGCAATTGATCGTAATCAAATTACAGACTATACCTTTCTTATTTAAGCTGTTTTGATGTCAATTTAAAATGTCCCAGGTAACTGGGTTCAAGCAAGCTAAATTGGTTTAGTCTCTGCACTGAACGGGATCGCGTCTTCTCATTGTGTAGAAGTCAACCTATTAATGTTTTTTAGCCCACCCGTGTGCATATTAGCTGAGCGACTAGCTTTGACGTCGAAACCCAGCTAAGTTCTTTGGGACTATTGTAAACCCTCGAAAGAAAACGTTGGTTTGTCCGATATATGGTAATGCGCATGATAGAAATCGGATTCTCCTCCTCTTATAATAATTAAATACGGAAAATTTGAGATCCCGTGAATAAAGTGGACCGCCCCTTTAATTGGCTCTGCAAGACGAAAAACCCAAAGTACGGCGTCGCAAACAACTTTGTTGCGCTCCAACAACGTGTGTGACAAGGTAAAAATTACAAGGTATTTATATGTTGCATAGCGACCTACAGACATTCTTGAATCAGAAAATCGAGGGACAGTCACCAAAAATAGTGGTTAAGGCTACTAAGCCACCAATGAGCATAGTGGAATAAAAGTCGAACTGGTAGAAAAATAGCGAAGGCTACCTCTCGACTGTTCACGAATTTTCGCTCATTCTGATTGGATAAAATCGTTTTCTCGAGGAAGGAGGCAGTTTTGGACGGAAAAAATGGATTCCCTAACAGACATCTTAAACTGGAAAGGGTATAGATGACAGAAGGGAATACAGCCATTCAGAGATAGCAGGAGAAACAATTCGGCAAAACTATGCGTAAGTGGACTACAATAAAGGCTGAAAAACTCGATTGAAAATAATGGTTTTACATATGAACGGTTTGCATCAAAGAACCATTGGAGTTGGTGGAAAAAACCCTTCGGATAATCTTAAAGAGCTTTACAACGAGCAGTGGTTGAGGATTTTTTTTACTTCTGAATAAATATTTACAAGAACAGTGTCTACTCATGGATCAGCCGCTGACAAGTTATGCGCAAATTGTCTAGGTTCATCCGATCACTGTCTCTAAAACAGCAACCTGTTTTAGAGAATCAACTAATTAGGAATAGAGAATGTTATAACTAAATGCGCAGGAATAGACACGGCCTGCAATACCCTTCAAATAGAACACGAGAGCAACCCGTAAACACGTGAACATAACAGCATGGTGATATTAAACTGAAGCATTTACAACCAGTTCTACAGTTAATATGCCGCGCTGATGGCCGCCAGGTGGCGTTGTTGTGTATACCAAGTAGTCAGGTCCACCCACAACCGTCCACTTATCTACTATGATTATTGTGAATGACAAGCGTTCGAAAAAATCGGACTAAGTTTAAATATGAAGTAGATAACGTGGTGAAAGACATGTTACACTGCCATCAACAACTTACGCATGCGCCCGGTGAGCTGTGCCAAAAGCGTCATTCACGTACACATCACCCAACTGCGTCAAACTTTCACTGAATGCTTTGATTTGCTCAGGGGAAGCTTTGATCTGAAATAAATGTGTAGAATTTGGTGGTCATTGAGAAGTAAATCCAATTGGATATGATCCCAGTCAGGATAAAAGACAAAATGACTTGTGGTTCGTCAGTTTTTCACTGTGGAATTACCCGGCCGTTGCTCGACAAAAACCACCTGCAAAGACAATTGCCTTACGATGGTCCTATATAACACTCGTAGTCAAGGTAATACCACACTGCTAGCAATTCGCCTCGCAAACATTCGTACATCGGCGGCTGGACACGGTTAGCATCACAGGCGGTCATTTATTAGGTCATCGATGACGACAGTGAACAAGAGGGAAACGTGGGCACCTTCGCATATGCTAAGTTAGACATAGGATCCGCGTGACAGTTCTCTGTAAAACCAAACCTGAGCTGTATTAAAACGGAGTGCCGACAAGATTACATACTCGGTCATTGAACCCCTGTCACGGGGAATCGGATGGTTCAATTACCCCTTCCTTCAGTAACCAACCGATTTCAGTCCTGATTAATCCTTCGTCTTCGTGAGAATGGCGCCGGGATTTCGTTGCAGTAGACTTTAAATCGGGTGAGAGATTGTCCAGACAAAGAATGGGCGACGAAACACGGGCACGAGATAAAACCACAGTGAGAAAGATGGTTTTGACCCTGCAAAAGGAATTTCGACGTTTCGAAAAATAATGGCTGATAAAGACATCCGCATAAAGATTTTGAAGTACAAATAATTTTTAAAAAAGTTCATCCACATTCTTTCCGAAGCAGACTGAGGAATAACAGTGCCCTACTGTATGACTAATGAGGTCAGTGTTATTCATTGCGATGCGACGCTGAGATTCCCAGATATCCGCGTTAGTACTTCGTTAATCTAAGCGGATACGATCCATGGGACTACATGAATCTCCAGCTGATTTGCCCTTGGTTCTGTTAGGACCTCAAAGGTGTTTGTCTGTTAACAACGAGTCTAGTGACAGCATCTGCAAGACATTGTGGAACCGCAGGCAGGTCGAGCGACAACATTATAGTCGAGGTGAAATAACGCTGCATTAATGTTTGGCAGGGGAACTTGCAAGCTATCTGAAACCGCTCTTCCTTTTCCACCAATTGCAAGCGTTGCTTTTTAGTGCGAGGCATCTAGAACGCGAATATTTAGAATATCTACCGAGGCAGCAGTTGTAATCGTTTGGTCAGAGGTCTGTTCTGCATGGAGGGACTCAGTATCATGTTTTGTGGCGGAGCCGCAGGCTATCGAAGGAATGCTGTACGTTGAGATTGCATGTCGAAGACGGTCCGAAATGTTATACCTTGTTCTAGCAATCCCTGGCTTATGTGTGGTGATTGAATTGTGGGATTCCCATACCTCAGGTCAGGTTAGGGTTTATGGTGAACTGTCTGACAGTTTCAGCACCAGGAGCGGCGTACGTCAAGGCTGTCCCCTTTCGCCATTTTTGTTCAATTTCGTCATAGACGAAATAATGGAGGACTGTCTGCGGCACTCAAATGATGCCGGCGTGGACCTCCTACCTGGTGAAAGACTGACTGATCTTGATTATGCTGACGATAAGGTATTGCTGTTTGACAATTTTCAAACGGCACAAACAACACTGGACGCTATTTCGCGTTCTGCTAAGTACTTCGGAATGAGAACTAGCGGACAGACGAGGTTGCATGTTCTTGCAAGCACTCAAATGCAGAAGCTTCTGTCTATATGCTGTATCTATCTGTAGATTTCTAATCCGCGCAGATAACGATATGTCAATGGAGAGATTGTTGACATCAACTTTGTATGGGACTGCATCAGCGGGCCGTGCGGAGTTGTAGGAAGAGAGAATATGTATATGGCCGCGTATACCAAGGAGCAGAGTGTCGCACAGATCTACACACACTATGAGAGAGAGGAGGTAGATTTCCCTATAAGCTTAAGGGTCATGCTGATAAGAAGTCAAAACATGAGGCGAGAGTAACTTCACAGCAGGCGAGAGCACCTGGCCACAACTCCAGATAAGAGAGGAACCGTCTCTCATGTATCTGACCAGCGCGAGGTCTGTTCATCGCTCGTATCCGAGGTGGCACAAGGATGCTAAGAGCGATGGAGAGCGCGCCGGCGATATGTCCATAACAGTTTCTCTGTGTGTCGGCTACAATTATTGAACCAAGACTTACGATGTTGGGCGAGTGAGTATATGTGAGCGAGCGAGCGTAGTCTCACAACCGAGAGCACTGTGGTGCCGGAGCGCCTGCGGCTGTGAGCGCGCAAGACTGTCGAGTGAGACGAGATGATGAGCGCGTGTAGCGACTAGAGCAATAACGAGTTACGAAGCAAGTTGCTCTATTGTAGTCGCGTCTCTTCTCCTGACGGCTAAGGGCCCATCACTGATTCGTGGCTGAGACGAGGAGGAGTGCAGAGGCTAACGATGCGAACTCAGCAGGAGTGAAATGTGTCGAGAGGAGAGTGAGTGCGAGCGAGAGAGACGACGGCAAGTCTGAGAAGCCAGGTAATGGAGGAGCCGCGCGGAGCGAACACCCACGGCGGAGGAGAGATATACCGAGAGAGAGATGCTTATCACGGGCTCTGCGCCATACACACGACTCTTCGTATACACGAAGTTCGAGCAACGAACAGCATTCCACGGCTCAGCGAGCTCGAGTAGAGACCGCGAGCGGCGACCCTATGTCCTAGAAACCGACTGTGTGCTGAGTCCGAGAGCCCAGCCCGGGAGACGAACCCGACCTACAGTGACCAAACCCCTTCGTAAACGATTTCATTTGTCTACGCCAGGTCATCATCTGTCCACCTCGCACCTTGCGCCAGTCAGCCGCAGCGTCCGCAAACAGTGCTCGGTGTGGCAAACGACTAGCTGGCATCCTTAGTACATGACCCAACCATCTAAGTCTGTGCAAATGTAGCGACTGAACAAAGAACTCGTTTGACAATCAGTGCCAAACACCCGCTTCCTAACCTCCTCGTTGCTTACTCGCTGGTGCCACCCGATACGAGCGATTGAACGCAGACATCGGTGGTCAAATACCTGGAGACGGTTCACGTCCTCTACCCTGAGTGGCCAGGTTTCGCTGCCGTAAAGTAATACGGCCCTCACTGTTGTTTGATATACACGACCCTTAAGCTTTAGGGAAATACCTCTCTGTCGCCATAGGTGTCTTAGATTAGCGAACACCACCCTAGCCTTGGAAATACGCGCTTCTATTTCATTTCCTACACCTCCTCCCACCGCTGATGCAGCTTCCCAGGTATACAAACCGGTCAACAATCTCCATGACTTCATTATCTAACATTAAATCTACGTGATCACAGCAATCTTGCAGAAGCAGCATTTTGAGGCTGCAAAGCGCATTCCGAAGTACTTAGCAGAACGCGAAATAGCGTCCAGTGTTGTTTGTGCCGCTTGTCAAACAGCAATACCTTATCGTCAGCATAATCAAGATCAGTCAGTCTTTCACCAGGTAGGAGGTCCACGCCGGCATCATTTGAGTGCCGCAGACAGTCCTCCATTATTTCGTCTATGACGAAATTGAACAAAAATGGCGAAAGGGGACAGCCTTGACGTACGCCGCTCCTGGTGCTGAAACTGTCAGACAGTTCACCGTAAACCCTAACCTGAGCTGAGGTATGGGAATCCCACAATTCAATCACCACACATAAGCCAGGGATTGCTAGAACAAGGTATAACATTTCGGACCGTCTTCGACATGCAATCTCAAACGTACAGCATTCCTTCGATAGCCTGCGGCTCCGCCACAAAACATGATACTGAGTCCCTCCATGCAGAACAGACCTCTGACCAAACGATTACAACTGCTGCCTCGGTAGATATTCTAAATATTCGCGTTCTAGATGCCTCGCACTAAAAGCAACGTGCAATGGTGTGAAAAAGAAGAGCGGTTTCAGATAGCTTGCAAGTCCCCTGCAAACATAATGCAGCGTTATTTCACCTCGACTATAATGTTGTCGCTCGACCTGCCTGCGGTTCCACAATGTCTTGCAGATGCTGTCACTAGACTCGTTGTTAACAGACAAACTTTGCAGGTCCTAATCGACACGGGAATAGTGGGAGTTATGTTTCTTCATCCGTTGTTCGGAAGTATAAGCGGGATATCTGGGAATCTCAGCGTCGCATCGCAATGAATAACACTGACCTCATTAGTCATACAGTAGGGCACTGTTATTCCTCAGTCTGCTTCGGAAAGAATGTGGATGAACTTTTCAAATTATTTGTACTTCAAAATCTTTATGCGGATGTCTTTATCAGCCATTATTTTTCGAAACGTCGAAATTCCTTTTGCAGGGTCAAAACCATCTTTCTCACTGTGGTTTTATCTCGTGCCCGTGTTTCGTCGCCCTCTTTGTCTGACAATCTCTCACCCGATTTAAAGTCTACTGCAACGAAATCCCGGCGCCATTCTCACGAAGACGAAGGATTAATCAGGACTGAAATCGGTTGGTTACTGAAGGAAGGGGTAATTGAACCATCCGATTCCCCGTGGTGTGCCCAAATCCTCGTTACCTCCGACGGAAGTCACAAGAAAATAATGGTTGCTGACGACAGTCAAATGATCAACCGATTTACTTTCTTGGGCGCTTATCATTAATTAAATTATTAAAGAACTAGTAGAAAAGATTGCACAATGTGAAATAATCAACATTTTAGATCTAAAAACGGCATATTGCCAGATACCATTAAGAAATGAGGATAGGTCGTTCGAGGGTTGTGAGAATGTATATCAATTTCGCCGTATTCCATTTGGCGTCTCTAATAGACTGGTTTGTTTCCAACGCACAATCGATGAACTGATAGTGAAAACTGAGCTTCTAAATACATTTGCATTTATCGACAATGTTACGATATGCAGGAAAACTGTCGAAAAACATGACAAGAACCTGCTTAACTTCACAGAGAAAGGCCCAACCTTCCGGAATTACTTTTAATGATTCCAAGTGTGATTTCTTCCGGGCGCATTAAGTTACTGAAGTACGAGGTGTCTCACAGAGTTACTAAGCCAGATCCTGATCGCCTCGAATCTTTTCGAGATCCAGCTCCACCCAGAAACATCAAATACCAGCAGAGTATTGTCTGGATATTTGCCAATTGCTCCCATTGACTCCCTGGCTTTTTTTACAAGATACATTCTCTCGTACATAACAGAACACTTTCGTTAACACCTGAGGCTCCAGCCGTCTTTGACAATCTGAAAAAGGAATCAGAACAGACAGCTGTTGACTCGATGATTCTTTTGGTCGTTGAAACGGATGCTTCTGGTTGTTCCATTGCTGTTACACTTAATCAAGATGGCAAACCGGTCGCCCTCCTTTCTCACACTCTATAACAGTGGAAACCATCGCCCTTCATTTGGAAAAGAAACTTATGCAGTACTAGAGGCAATTCGGAAGTGGATACAGTATCTCCTTGGAGAGCACCTTCGCCTGCTAACTGATTCAGCGGTCAATCGCATTTGTGTTTAATATACACAAGAAAAAGTTAAAAAAGACAAAATCATGCGCTGGAGCATGGAGCTCTTTCCTCATCAGTATATCACTTATCGTCCTGAGAAAGATAACCAGACTGCTAATGCCTTTTTTCGCAGTTAGTATGGCTCCTCATAGCCAGGTCGCAATTTGAAATGTCCACATGAATCATTTCGTCAGCCCGGTGTTGTTCGGTTGATAGATTTGTGAGCTCTCGTAATCTTCCATTCTCTGTGGATGAGATACACAGTGCTATCAACAAATGTGCTAATTGTTGTGAATCAAAACCCCGTTTCTATCATCCTTTCCTCAAGCTCATAAAAGTAACTCAATCTTTTGAGAGAGTAAGTATAGACTTTAAGGGATCGGGGTCACCAGTGAGCAACAAGCGTTACCTTCTTGTCGTTATCGATTAATACTCTCGTTTGGACCATGCTTTCGCTTGTCCTGACATTTCTTCTCAAACAATCATGCATCGTCTGCGTCAATTTAAGTGATGCATTTTGTTACTTGAATGTTGATGAGCATGATGTAATTCGTGTCTACACAAACTGGTAGCACTACATTTACCTCACACGCTCCAACACACTTACTACTTGACCTTATCAACTCTTTCGACGCTGTTGTAAAGTGAATAAAGCCGTCATTGCGGTAACTTTGTTTTTCTTTCTGTCTCGCGGTCATCGTATGGGATAAGCGCATTCAATCACAGCCACAACAATACGCTCTTCGCGAATACCGTGCTGTTGCAAGCCAACGTGGTCGAGCAAACAGTGATAACCCCTTCGTTGGTGAGTTCGGGGCACTACATTACTCGCATCTAGCTGGAGTCTCGTGTTTGTGATAGGCAACTCATGAGCAGCACACAGAGGGAGCGGACGATCACCGTTTTTACTGAATGTATGAATGCCGTGAAGTTCGAGAACTCCCGGTTAAACTACTGAGTTGTGCCTAACCCGTGCGTTAAAGTTGACCAGTCAAGAGGTGGACAACCAACACCCAACATCAACGGATTGTGGTCGATGGTTGACCCTAAAAACTGATTCTCTGTTTCATCAGAGTGACGAAGTTGAACCAGAAACATTAAGAATGTAGTAGACTAACTTCGGCCGAATCACAAGCGTATAGAAATGAACTGTTCGGGAAGAGCCAGGTAAAACGTTCAATCGACGGAGACCATTCGATTGGCCATCTCGTTCATAAGAAACCAGTCTACTAGATTTCTCCTTCTAGCGTTACTTGAAATAAGTTTACTTCAGTGAGTTTACTTTACTGAAGATAGTCGATATAAATGAATGTCGCATGATACCACACACTACCTTTCGAAAGTTCGCTCACTTGTGTTAAACAAACGGTCCTTTCCAAACAAAACTCGGGTCACTATTTTGGAAATTGCGGTAATAAAGCTTTTGTGAAATTTCGACAAACATCGAGGTGGTCTTTGATCTACTGTGCGAACTCGATGGGACAAACGAAGTCACTTAGCACGGTCGGTGCATAAGCTCCAAATGTAAACCTAAAAATGCATTTTCCTCTCGTAGATGGAGCGACGTGTGTGTACTCCTTCCCGGATGCTTTTGCTCAGGAAAAACAATAATTAGACAGCTGGAAAATCTGGCAGCAAATTGCAGTACTACTGATTAGATTCCACGTTATAAATAACACTAAGCTCCGTTGAGCAGTTGTTTGTCTATTGCCAGAAACGCATCGATATGCGTCTGTCGGTGAGGTCAACTATGGAGGGCATATTATGGGCTCCAAAGCAGACATCTTGACTAAAGCAATATGAAAAATATGCGCATATCAGTTTTGAGCCATCTGCATGGGTGCCATGACCCACGATGCTGATGAATTTGTCAGCTATTCGCGAAATAGCAGAGTGGTAAATAAGCACAAATATCTTCATGTCATCAGAACAATGGTTTCGATCCGAGGAACCTTATCTAGCAATTCATGCTCTGTACGGAGCGGACAAGTCTCTGAATCATACAGCACGAATGAGGGCATACATGCTCCCTTAGGCGATAGGTATCTCATAATGTACCCGTCTTGTACAAACGACGATGTTTGGCGAACGCAGTACACGCTTTCGCTATGATCGTGGACACCTAGTCAGCAAAACTGCAAACGGATGAAGTGACTGTTTACATTTTAAAAAAGCGATCGACAGTCTACAGTGGTCTGCCCAAAATAAGGACAAGGTCAGAACAAATTCAGTTCCGTAACATTTTACACTCTGAAGGTGCAGGGCGAATACCATAGACACCACCTACATCATTCGACCAATTCAGGATGGTATGTGGGCTGCCAGTAGGTCCTTGTAATGTCGTCC
>LOND01001447.1:89140-100737 GCA_014220965.1 Paragonimus kellicotti | reverse complement strand
CTGAATCCCAGTGAGTACGAACGCGAACAACAACGGTGAATAAATAGCGAGAACGGAGCACTTTCAGACTCACCTTCAAACTCTGAAACACAAGAACCTACGAAAACAAACGAAGCGGAATTCCGATAGTCATAGTATTCAGCTACCGGATGCTTTGCGAATTCACGTGAAATACTTCTCTATATCTATAAAGATGAGATCCCTTTTGACTGCCTCGGTGCAAAGAGATATGCTTGAATCCAACGCTGATTCACATCGCAAGAACTTCGTAGAATATTGGAATTCAGGTGGCTCAGTCGTGATCTTCTGGTCAGGTTTAACTTAACTCGGAAACACTTTCCTACCACGAAAGTTTTCTACGTAGCAAACACATAAACGCGGGTTCAAAATAACGCTTGATCAGCGGCCAGGTTTAAAAATTCCTTCTTTGACAGACTTTTCTCATTATATATAAGCTTATATATTAACAGCTGTGTTGCTGCTGAGTAGTGTGTACAGCCACAACTGTTCACTGACTGAATATGCGCTTGAACTAAGAGAATGTCGTACATCGTTTTTGTTATCATCTTACACTATTAAAAGATGGTTTGATTCTGGCGTAATTTTCATCATTTGATAAGTATCGATTTTCCAAATGATTATAAGCACCACTGAGATGATTACTTTAAGCATCCTTATTCGTTCTATTTAGCGCGGCGGTCTATTTTGTCTTGATTAACAATCACTGCTCATCAAAGAACTCTCAATGTCTAATACCTTTGGGGCGGATGACTCTGTTCATCACAATCCAATAACCTATTGTGCACAAATCATACCGGAATGCTCATCTAATGGCAGTAAACCAATCTTCTCTCCCATCAGAGAATAACTAAATACAACAATCCAAAAGCGAACGATGTGCACCCCACTCTGCTCATGACAAGCCATCGGCTAACAACTAACTATTGGTGAGTCTATGATGCGCCATTAACACAGGTATGTGCGCAGTTTGCTGAAATTATTGTTGTCCGTAGCACGAGTGAATACCCTCGAGTCACAATCTGATTGTCCTTGACGAAGGAAATATCCACTGACTATTAATGAAGAGGAGAATTTCAGTTAAGTTGAGCGCTTTTATATTCATCAACAAGACTGCAAAAATACTTGAGTAATTAGTCAGTAGCTATCACGAAGCGCTGCAACTTATAAGGAGGTAGATTTTCTGACTGGCAGCCTTAAACTACCGAAGAAAGCTACCTACTAGACATGAAGACCCATAAAATCAGTTTGAGAGGCAAGAAGGAGTTTGTAACATAAAATGTGTGTGTATTTGTCATGGTTGTCCTTCTGTATCGTGTTACCAGGTTATGACTTCTTGTCCTGAGCGTACTTAAAGAATACCCGAAAACGTCGAGGCGATGGCCCAGCAACTTGATGACGATCTTCTAAAACCAACTGTTTGCAACTCTACGAAACGATGTTTGATTAACAGTAGATACTTCTTAATTCGCCCAACAGTCACAAGAGATTAAGACATCTTCAAGTTGTGATAAAGGAAGTTTAGAAATTTGTAACGTGTAACTTCACGCAGCCGCGCGAAACGCGACGTCACATGTGAGGTGCTCAGTACTATGAGGTAATATTTTCCCAATTCTTCCTAATTTATCGGTGCGATTCTCCACTATACGTTGTATCGTGAGACAGAACTAGACCAGAACAATTGTCGCTCACTTCGCTGGTATTCAAGATAAGTAACCATTTTCAGTTTACAGGATACTCGCAGTGATGCGTAATCCTAAGTGTACATCAACCAACAGTTTTATTTGTTGTTAGATTTAGATAACAATTTTTACACTGAGTTCTTAAATCGAAGACATTCTCACGCTCCGACAGTGTCAGTGCTAGAAATGTTTGTAGTTTCTGATGCGTTTTTCCAGGCAAATTACAAACACTTTGTCGACGAATCCCGCGGCAAATGTGACGGGATCGTCACGCGTTATCTTTTGGTTACATCATTCAAACTGTCTGATTTCTTGGCTTTTGAGGAATTTTGACATTTGTGAGAAATGTTTGCGAACAAACAAAGAGAAGAGAGGTGGAATAAAATGTATTCCACCAAGCTGGTGGATAAACCAAATTGAGTATAATCCTCGAGTTTTTGTGTCGTGTTGTGCAGAATCTTTATACCCGTTATCACCCAGGTGTTCAGAAGCACAAGTTTATACTAAAGGTGGAAAAATCTGCGCTTGTGAGTTTCTGTCCCTTCGTTAGTCTGAGAACGAATTTCAGTGGTGGTCTTAAAAATATGAAAGACCTGTAAAAGTGAATAAAAATAGTTTGGATAAAGCTGCAGGTGTGCAATCGCGTTAGGGAAAGACTGCTTAAAAACAAAGGTAACAGTTTTACAATTATACAGATTCACTGATCTGCGCGGGGAATCTAATCGATAATTAGAAGACATGTTGTGAAGATAACCCTTATGTTTCTGCCTGTAAAGTAAGAGTTTAAAGCTCTCAACTGATTAACATTTCACTGCAAAGGAGTGTATTACATTCTAGTGCAAACGAATTTGGAGAGTGAAAGAGATCTGTCTACTAAGTTCCGCCGATAATGATAACCAGCTTAATTAACGCGCTATCCGAACGTGAGGGGGAGAGAATCTTGAAACACACGACAAGGCTGAACAAACAAACAAATTGTCAGATCTCACCTCAGTTGTTAGGTCCTTTATTGATAGTGTCTCAATCTGAGTGACGTTTTTCACTTCATATGTACGGTTCCCTCCAGTCATGACAAAGTCTGATTCATGTAATATTAGTATGACAATGTAACCATGAGCTCAATTACTATGGATACCGACTGATTAATGCAACCACTCCAAGCTCTTTTCCATATTGCTTTCATTGAAAATGGAAGTACATGAAAGATTCTTTGAGCTAGTAAAGATCCTCAATTCTGTGTTATATCTGCACATTCCGGGTTTACGGATTATCTGGCAAGCGAAATGTTCCGATGACGACGGTTTTTACTTTCCGCAGTGAACAAAAGAAAACTGAGAAGATATTCAATGCACTATGGTAATTTTTTTGTGTTAACCGTCTTGTGTAATAGTCCCGATGGAACAGGAACGTAAATACCCGTGAAATAAATGTTGGTGTCCTGTAGATGTGGCCATCTTATACGCTGAAGTGGAAACGTTGAGTGAGGCCGCGATCTCAAGACAACATTCAAGCAGAACAGAAGATATTTGGGAGCCCAGATTTGGTACATTAATTCTAACTGATAAGTTGTACTTGAAAAGTATTGTATTTCTGAGTGTCCAAGATTACATTAGATACCGAGTCAATCAGTAGTCACGATGGATTGATTATATTGTCAATACTGCGACGCACATAGTCGGCAGTTTTAAATGAAAACCAAATTAGAAGAATATGTAAGTTTCGTGACGCGGATCCCATTATCATCAACAACCGTGCTACCGAATATGCACAAGCGCTAATGTTACTATTAACTCGCCGCCTGTGAAGAGGTGTACTAATAGCCTAAATTGTTTGTGATGGTAGCAGTTTTCAGATGGTTACAGAGAAGTGATAAACTATTGAGACAAAGTGTGACAAGCTGAACACACTCACATTTGATCAAGACCTTCGCATTCAGATAGGCCCTTCAGATAACCCACTTCAAAGCAAAACACTAGAACAGAGTTCCGCTTTTATCAGAATCCATCAGGAGTGCTCATCCTCGTCCAGACCGGAAGTTGCAATCAAGCGCCTGCGCTGACTAGTGTGTGCGGATGAACGTATTAACGACAATGCCGGTGAAGCTCGCGGGGATGCGCATGATCGAGAGACATATTCAAACACTCGAAACACAAACTTGTGGAGATATAGCGTTCAGTGTGCACGGGTCAGGCGGGGGAAGGGAGGATGATGAAGCTGAATCGTCTTGTTTGATCTATCGGTAAATCATTGACCAGTACTCTCTCAGTTGGGTTGAGGTAACGGCGCTGTCTCGTGCCAATGAGCACGTGTTTGAAATGAAGTACAAAAGGAGTTTGATGTGGTTTGATTATGTTATAAACAGAACCCGCGAACTTCTCTTTGACAAAAATGGGGTTCCGTGTTACCGCCAATCGATATGTGTTCGGTGACAATAGTATCACTATAATGGTCTCATTAAAAGCGGTGCCTGTAGTTCAATACAGACAGTGGACATGAATACTCACTACTGACTGGCTGCAACGTGAGCGACTCTGCAGTGTCGTGCTTCACTCTGAACGTGGCTGGCTAAAAAGCCTGAGGATATGAAACTAGCAATTATTTTTATTGATGTTTAACGTATAATAACAATTTGTGTGTCAGCTACGAATCGTGGAAGAGTACGACCTCTGAGACGACAATAGGAAGGCGAGATAGTCGTGGTTGGGGTGCGACTGTGTAATAAAAGGACAAGTTATGGTACTTTCCTGAGATCCGTAAATAGGAGCACTATTTACCAACCAAACCGTTTAATTTGCGGTAGCTTAATGTCAGATTTTAAAACGTTCTGAAGAATCGCGCTCATCGATGTGTTGTAAACTGTTAAATGTGACAAGATATATCACGTTTCTGGTAGAACAGATTAATTCAGTTAGCAACGTAAGCATTCCAAGTTGTTTGAGAGCCTCAATTTATGTCTAGTACGAAGCAGTGGCTACACGTGTACGAGGCTCATTTTCACTCAACTTAGGCAATTAAGCTGAAAATGTAAAGCAGTTAACACTGTCACTGATAGCGTAAATCAATGAATGATTGCTAATAATGTGCAGGAAAGCTCAAACGTATCACCCTCAGTGTTGACATCTCAAGTAAGGATCATACTAATAAGCTACAATTAAATTGGTGTGATAAAATTGAACCATCACAGTGGACTACTCGTGAATAGTCGGACGGAGGTAGTGAGTACGAGAGCAAATACCGAAGGAACATTGTCAAAGCACCGCATCAAGAAGTGAGTTCCATACAATGTGCATTAGTAATCATGCGTCTGGCTTATCGATTGTGGTCGGAATCAAGTGTTTGTGTGCACTGTGTTGTTGAAGTATAAACCACTAGTGTCGGTTTTTAACCAAGCAATCGTAAGTTTTCGGTCCACAACGCTAGTAGGAAAATTAACGCAACTCGGACTTTATCATTCCTACTATGAAAAACTGGCGCCGAGTTAACCAAAACGTTGACAGAAATTTCTAATCAGTCCTTGACGCTTGTGAGTACGACGAAGTAAATAGAAGAATTTATATTCTCACTTACCTTTAAAGACAGATGCACAAAGGACCCAGCAAACTATCAACTACTAACTTTGCTTCCGCTGATCTTGAAGGTATTCTAGCATGTAGGCGACTAGACTTGTAGGTGTAACCGAGGCCCCAGTGCTATTCTTAAAACGCTGAGTGACCCTCAAACAAATTGGATGTTAAACTTAAAAAGATGTTGGTTCGGTTAATAAGATACTGTTAACAACGAACTTATTGGGTTGAATGCTATAACAAACCCCAGTTTTTACTTTTACAGGGAGTAATTGTAGACACAAATTGGGTTGTGTAGGACTAAAGATTCAATCCACAACGTTGGTCTGTTAAGGCAAGTAAATGTATACGAAGCTGATGAATTAATATCTCTCGAAAATACAGCCATATGAATCGAATGCGTATGAACAAGCTAATGGAACACAGCAAAGGTGAATACGGGGATTGGTACAGGGCTGCAAACACGTACACTGATGTCTTAGGTTTCAGGTCAGTAAGGAAAGAAAATTATGCATTGTCTGCGGTTGGAATGTCACGAAAAAGTCTTGATAAGTTTCTTCGAAAACATCCCGTTGGAAAGCCTATCTCAATGAGAAGGTTGCGAACGAATGTGACTGCTGTTCACCTCGGAACGTTACTCAGGTCGGAAAGGTCACTAGTCAAGAAACAATAATCACGACGAGCCACCAAGGCATGTGTAATAAGTTTGAAGGGTAAACAAGGGAGGTTTGACAGTTACTGCCAAAACTGAGAATAGAGTCGCGTGGTTAGAGGAAAACTGTATAAGAACTAGGAAGGTCACCACGGAAACTTTTTTACTTAGGTACGGAAATCCGTAACACAAGTTCTGCTGGATGACTATTTTGTCCAAGTTGGCTTGATTTGAATTTTTTGCTAAGGCAGCAGCATACCTTTTCCCGGAACTATTCAGGTTATACGCACACGTTTATTACGGGTGATCTTTGGACAAAGACTATTGACATCGTATTATTCACTACAGGGATCTATCTTAATCTGTCTAGGGTTTTGACAGTGTTGGGCATGTCATGCCGTTACTTACTCACTACAGCTATCGACCCGACCAAGTACTGCCCAGTTGGCAAATAGCTGTTCGAGTGTGTACTCATCGTCAGGTTCCTAAACCTTACGAAAAAATTCGCATTTAGGGAATGTGTTCGAAGATTGTCCACTAGACTAGTTATGAGTATCAATGGGATCCCGCAATTAGACAGGTCTGTTGTATGCAAACAAACACCAGCACCATACACAGTTGCCAAGTGACCTAATATTTCCTGAAAACATTCTTTACATATCGAGTAACTTACTAAAGAACCTCTGTTAGCCAAACAAGGGTAAATAGTTTGAAGGATATTCTCATGAAAATGTGGACCAAATGAGAAAGCAAATGTGTAGTAAACATCTGTCCAGGTTTAAAAGCACTGTTCAAATCTTTGGTCAAGTGTTAAGAGTTTGAGCGATTTACGACCCCGATCGAGTGGTAATTACGGCCACGACAACCCACACATCAGGTTTCTTGACCGATCTGCTAGACCAGTCACACAGTCTGTGAAATTGTACACAACTGGCAGAATGTGGTTTTGGTGAGTTTGAGAGTTCGAAATATTAGCAGCTTTTTTCCACCTGTCGTTTTGTTGACCCCCATTCAAGGTTTCTTCACTTTCATGAACTATCGGCCACAAGTTTATGCTCAGATAAGCACAGATTCCAGCTGGTAGAAACAAGGGAAATTCACTTTCCTATAACTCACTCTAAGAACCTAACTACGACATAACTTCCAAGCTAAAACTCTAAATCTTCATTCAAATGTAAGCCTACGTTTACTTATAAACTAGGAGTGAACTCAAATGTATGTTGCAAATGTTCAGTTTGACCGAGCTGTGAAAACTGCACCAGGGTACATCATCACTGCACTTGCACAAGTTTATTGCGATTAATCGGCGCTTTGACAGATAGAACATTAAATACCATTCCTAGTTGTCCACAGTGTTTACAATCAAATATATTTTAAACCAACCTCTTTAGGAAGAAAGTCTTAGGTCTGAGTGGAACGTCTGAGTAGTAAATATCCTCCGGTCTATCAAACCCGGAAACAACCGCATCAGTCACTGCTCTACTGACTGCATACCGGACACAAAAAGTGACAACTAACGACCCGATCACAACCACCTGTGAGATAGAACAAAAACGAAACTAGAGTCTAGTGCCCCCCTTAGAATGATAGGAGTAAAACTGATATTTGTCATTAAATGCCGCAAATTTTATTCCCACATTTATGGTGAACTTATTACTATCAAACGACCTTCATTTTGTTAAACTTCCGTATTATGATGAACAGCAAGCAAAAGTTAACTTAGTTATCAGTAATCAACGTCTACATCAATTCAGCTGAAAGATCACATAGTAACTTAGTTAGTGAGGCACATCTTGTTGCAGAAAATGTTAGTTAAACCTGATGCCATCAACTGCGGATAAAAACCTTGGCAAGGTGCAAAACCCTTCATTTCGACCGAACTGCAAGTATAGATGACCAAACCGAATTACGTTTAGCAAATCATGTCTGTTCCTGGTCACGCATCAAGTGAACGTGTCCGGAAAGTTCTGAAACTGAACTTGGTTTTACTTCAGCTGAGGTCAGACCAGATGAACAATATAATCATTGTTTATTTTCTGTTTGATTGTCCATCTGGATTCTCCCGGTTCGCGACGAAACATCGTTCTTTCTGCTTCATTTTGAGAGAAAAGTGGAGGGTCGATATTTTCACTTCGCACCTCAGAACTTAGTTTGTGTACATGTGCTGGCTGTTTCGTCATTAGGAAAATCAATTCTGCCGGATATATTTGTAATGTAAGTTAAAAGCGGACCTTAAAAGAACAGCTTGTTGAAATAGTTTACTGAGTATCATAACTACGAATCAAATGTTTGCAATAGATTGCCAGCAAATGTCGCTACCTTCGCTGGCCTGGATTTTCTCTGTTCGCCCCACGTTGTCGCTTTTCATCGATTATAGCCACAATAAGTTTAAAATTGAACGAAACAAATTTCCCTCCACATCTGCCCAGAAACCTACGCAGGGTCCACGTCAGTTTCGCTTCACAAATTGCCTTATGGACTTCAGAGTGTACATATTCAATGTTTATATAACCATATTTTCAGCAGAGGAAAACAAGTTGTTGATTGGGTTCTTCGATCAAAGACTTCAGAATTATTAAGAAAATGTAATTTGCGTGGTAGTAATAATCCCGTAGATATCGGCAAAGGGAGCTAGAGACTGGTAACGTAACCTTGCTGAACATACGGATACATATTTAGAAATAGTAGAATGAATAAGCTGGCTAAACTCGGACATCCCCTGTGACAAAATAGTAAAATGCTGGAACATACTGAATTTGATTATATTGGAGCTAGATATATCAGTACTGCTAGACAAAAGCTTTCTGGAGGTAGAAAAAGGTTTATAGTTGTTGGTCAAATAGAGATTAGAGAGCACGCCAACCAATACATGTGTTTATACGGTAAACAAGATTAGACTAAACCGAGATGAATAAGACCACAGATGAAGCAATTAAAAGATGACATCTAACTTCAGTGTACTTAATGTTAACGTGAAGAGACCATAAGGATCCCGGCATATAGTAGCCCTGTAGTATTCAGCAAACTAGAACATGGGGTGAGCTTTGTTTTCACTTTGTAAATGGCGTCAGGCATCAGAAACCCTGTTTGAACAGGACCGGTGATGATTGTTCAAAAGCACCCGCAACCAACACATATAATAAACCGCAGGCCACACGTGCCATATCATCTATCTTGTATGTATTCTGTGTTGATCATAGACTTCATAATAGCCGGTTGTGGACGACAGCGAATCACAGTTATTTCCATCTATAGGAAAGACACGACTCTATCCATTCAAAAATACCCTGGTCAACTTGGTGTAATTTTTTCGGATAACTGTAGAACGCCTTCTTCCCTGACTCGATCACCGGGAACAAACAATGTGGCTAGGATTTGTCCATCTCACATTCTTCAATTAATCTTTTTCACGCATTGTGACATATCCTAAAGCTGGTAGTTTGAAATGAATTGAAACTGTAACCACCATAACAGCTCTAATCTTTCAACTCCTACTGCGTTGCAGCCCAACCCTGAGCCGCAGCGATCTATCGTTTCTGTTTGGGATATGTTCGATTGTAACAAACTGACATCACTATCTGGAGCCCGTTGCGCTTTAGCAGTTAGACTTATAGGATAGCCCATCCTGGATTGCAAAATGACTGTGGCGTTTCCCGCTGCAGTACAGCATGCAGAAGAACTGCAAGCAGGTTCAGTCAACCCTATTTTTCATTGACAGTCCACTTGACAGTTACTCCTTGTTGAGGAGTCTGGCTTTCCGGGAGAAACCCATCAAGCTTTTGCTCGAAAATTTGAAGAAGCTGTTGTTGACTCATATTCTTCCTAGGGATTTCGAGTCTATGGGTCGTATTAGATTTAATATTATCATAGGACAGATTACGTGGTCCCCAAAGAGTTCATCCCACAAGTGAACAATTAAGCGGTTCTATGCAAGCGTGCTGATTTGTTGTCGCAACAACTACACGACCGTCTATTTAAGAAGGTCAGCAACGTCATTCACCAGTTGAAGATGTTCGGCAGAAAAACTCTGCCATTTACATCTGTCCTTAAGGTATGCTAGCGATAGGATAACGTTGCCGCAGCAGCCTCTGAAAGTGCGACGGTACTGTTTCAGAGGTGATCATCCAAGCTGCCATGCGTTCGTAGCCGAGGATTCCAGTAATCCAACCCAACCCAACCTACTACGGGCACCAGACGAAGTGAGTAAATTATTTTGAATTACACGCGAGCCTCTATATGTCCGAAGGCCACCCTGCAGCCAACTAACTTACAAACCCTCAACGTTATCAGGTAACGCGCTCTGCAGTTTGACGTGACCGCTTCGCTGGTCCATTCACAGAAGTGGATGTGTACGTCTGTCCAGTTCCTGGTTTTCTGCACAAGTCCATCTATCTTGGGTTTCGAAGGCGACCTGAACACTGGATCACTTCGTATCACTGAGTGAAGCATTCTTTGATAACACACACTTCTTAAAGTTGATTTTGCAGTGTTACGCCACCTCCAATGGTATGAAAGTCCGGACTCAAAAGTCGGAGAAGTATGGCTACCCGGTCTTTCTGAAACGTTGTAAGTTGGACAACTGCCAGAATGGTGTGATGCTCAGTACTGGTAGGACCAATATTATGGTTCGGTTTGAAGAGCAAACTATACATTTCCTGAGAAGGCGCCTAGTTGATGACTGCAAAACGGTTTCAAAGGAAACTTAGAATAGGAGGTTCAAAAAGCCTGCAGTCAAATGAACAAGTAAAATATCTTTTCAATCACAGTGGCAAACAGTATCAGATGCACCAAGTTAAAATTATCAGTTTCGCAAAACAGACACTTATCTGGAACATGGGAGTGTTAGCACAGTCAAGATTGATGCATCAATACGGCCAAATGAGCTTTCGGTGAGCGCTATTCTCACAATTTGCGTTTGAGTTTTTTGAATATGTTTACTGGATCATGGCCTATCGTGGAGGTTACTGGCATTGTGGTTACACACTTCGTGTCACAAGCAGGACGGCTTGAGTGCAACTTCCGATCTGGACAAGGATATGCACTCCTGATGAGCTCTAATGAGAGCGAAACTCTAGTCTAGTGTTTTGCTTTGAAGTGGGCCATCTGAACGGCCTATCTGAATGCGAAGGCTCTGATGAAGTGTCGGTGGTCAGTAGTTTGAAATAACTTGACTCCCGGAAGTTCTTTTACTAAGTTGGTAATCTTGCAGCTATCTGCAGCTTCTAGCGTGGCCCTACAACAGATCTCTCTAGGACGACATCTGTATATTTCCGCTCCGATGAGATGTGTGAATTTGACCACTGACTTCTACAACTGTCCGATTATTAGAATGATGAGAAGGCGAAGATCATCCGCTGCAAAGTGTGCTGCACCGCCCGAACCAGTGAAACAGGGGAAAATCCTTGGGCACTGCGGCCGGAATTTCTTCGATAGTAGCACCGTTAGTCCAAGTAATGTTAAAAACGGCAGTAGAAATAAGAGCAACAGTGTTAACAGTGACAGTAGTAACAACTGTAGTAACATCGTTGTTAATACTAGCAGTAATAATAGCAATAAGAACGATGGTATCAATAGAATCAGTAGATGCTGGCTGGCCGAACCATATCCTCGTGGTACCCGCTAGACAACTATCGTGCAAACTATAACTGATCAAGAGTTTGGCAAATCAAGCTGGCCCTAACT
>LOND01001447.1:0-10874 GCA_014220965.1 Paragonimus kellicotti | reverse complement strand
GACACAGTTGTTCGGCCGCATCAAAAACCACAATGTTGCCACTTACAAAGTGGACTACGAGGCTGATTGTATTTTTCGCCCACGCTGGAGGGCCATCGTTCAACCTAACATTTGAACGGGTGAAGAAAGCGGATTACATCAACGCACGAGGGCGCAAACCGACGTTCGCGAAGCTCATCAAGTTTGTTCCGCATTGTGAGAAAGCTGCGCGAGACAGATTCAGACAAGTTGCAGTGAGTAGTCGTGGTGCTCATAATAAGGTATCCCAACAGCAACCAGAGGACGTAGTCAGGGAAGAAAACCAGTGGAAGCTTCGCTGCTACAACATCCTTTCTTATGAATCGTGATTTGCACGGATTTGCACACACCACTGAAGTACGTTCTAAGTCCATCAAGTTTGCTTACCTGGCAGATGGTCTAGTGCACGACAACTGAACGCTTGTTTTGCGTCTTAGCGCGAGACGTTGAATCTTCGAGTGAGAAACCTGTATGGTGAAGACGGTTGACGATACCGGCATCACTGTTTGCTGCATGACCCCGGGGTGCAAACTTACACGAGAGTTTTTCCCTAGTAGTCAGGAGGTCCCTGCTACGACATGTTTTGGTAGCAAGTGCGTACGAATGTGGGTGGTTCCGATGTGCGTGGAAAATCCAACAGGCTTTACCAGAACCTGTGATATCCTCAATGGTGATTCAAACTGAACCCTTATTAGAAAGTTCTGTTGAAAAACATCACATTGATACAATTCAATCGCGCCTGACAACCACAACATTCGGTAATGCAATTAACTCAAGTGTGCCGAAGGAAACTGAAGCTATTCCATATAATGGGGCCATTGTGGTGGAGATGTACACTTAGAGGTTCTGCTTTTGCGAGGGCTGGGTAACCGGTGTCATCACCTAAGGGAGAGTGACCAAAATCAAGCAAACGTATGGATTAGCTGTGATATTCCGAAAGCCTACTGGGTGAATAACCAAAGAGTTGGTTGACAGAGACAGCCTTATGCAATTAAAACCCTGCCTGGCTGGATGATTCGTGGTCCACAAGATGAAGATGTTAAACACTGCGCTATTGTTGAGTGTAATTTTCAGCGAGATTCTTTTCCAGTGGAGTTCCTCAAACGCCACTACAACCAGAAGTTTAAGAATACAGAAAACGATGCAGAGGCCTATTCTTGAAAGTGTAAGATGAATCTAACTATGGTCATGAATCGCGTTAGTTTAGTCAACAGTCGCTTCGAGGTCCTGTTACCGCGGAAAGCTGTGAGATTTCCTTTATCTCTCAACCGAATTCTGACCCTAAAACTTCTCAACTGTTAACGGAAGTGTTTGCTAGGTGATGGAGAACTGCATCTGAGATGCACTGTGAATGTTTAGACTGGTCATTTTGTCAGGAAATGATGTTTGTCACACTGCTGTCTGTTTAGCTGCAAGACACCTTGCAAATTTTGAGTGGTATTTGAATACACTGCATAATATCGCGCCATGACTTAACGATCACCAATTGTAGCAGCCAGATCCCACCTATCATCTCGCAAATGTGTTGTCGAGGTTTAAATTTCATCCGATCATGGCTGAAACGTACACTGAGATGTTTGTGTAAGTTAGTGTATCCGGACTGAACCGTGTCGCCCTGAGGATAACTTGGCGGCATCAGCTGACCTCGAAAGCGACTGTTGACTAAACTAACGCGATTCATGACCATAGTTAGATTCATCTTACACTTTCAAGAATAGGCCTCTGCATCGTTTTCTGTATTCTTAAACTTCTGGTTGTAGTGGCGTTTGAGGAACTCCACTGGAAAAGAATCTCGCTGAAAATTACACTCAACAATAGCGCAGTGTTTAACATCTTCATCTTGTGGACCACGAATCATCCAGCCAGGCAGGGTTTTAATTGCATAAGGCTGTCTCTGTCAACCAACTCTTTGGTTATTCACCCAGTAGGCTTTCGGAATATCACAGCTAATCCATACGTTTGCTTGATTTTGGTCACTCTCCCTTAGGTGATGACACCGGTTACCCAGCCCTCGCAAAAGCAGAACCTCTATAGTGTACATCCATCCAACCACAATGGCCCCATCTATATGGAAATAGCTTCAGTTTCGCTTCGGCACACTTGGAGTTAATTGCATTACCGAATGTTGTGGTTGTCAGGCGCGATTGAATTGTATCAATGTGATGTTTTTCAACAGAACTTTCTAATAAGGGTTCAGTTTGAATCACCATTGAGGATATCACAGGTTCTGGTAAAGCCTGTTGGATTTTCCACGCACATCGGAACCACCCACATTCGTACGCACTTGCTACCAAAACATGTCGTAGCAGGGACCTCCTGACTACTAGGGAAAAACTCTCGTGTAAGTTTGCACCCCGGGGTCATGCAGCAAACAGTGATGCCGGTATCGTCAACCGTCTTCACCATACAGGTTTCTCACTCGAAGATTCAACGTCTCGCGCTAAGACGCAAAACAAGCGTTCAGTTGTCGTGCACTAGACCATCTGCCAGGTAAAGCAAACTTGATGGACTTAGAACGTACTTCAGTGGTGTGTGCAAATCCGTGCAAATCACGATTCATAAGAAAGGATGTTGTAGCAGCGAAGTTCAAAGCCTCCACTGGTTTCTTCCCTGACTACCGTCCTCTGGTTGCTGTTGGGATACCTTATTATGAGCACCACGACTACTCACTGCAACTTGTCTGAATCTGTCTCGCGCAGCTTTCTCACAATGCGGAACAAACTTGATGAGCTTCGCGAACGTCGGTTTGCGCCCTCGTGCGTTGATGTAATCCGCTTTCTTCACCCGTTCAAATGTTAGGTTGAACGATGGCCCTCCAGCGTGGGCGAAAAATACAATCAGCCTCGTAGTCCACTTTGTAAGTGGCAACATTGTGGTTTTTGATGCGGCCGAACAACTGTGTCAGTCCATAAGCAATTTTGAACCTGTTGAGCATCCCTCAGTAGCTAATCGATCCCAGACCTGGCAGCAGGATACAGATGTCCATGAAGACTTTCTATTGCCTCCATTGCCTTCACGTACGCCATTGATGGTGGCGACATTATATTGTCACTAGTAGCCTTGCGAGTTTACCCCTGGCAATACTATAAGAAGTCAAATAATGGCGGAACCCCTCGAAGATGCATTTGCACGTATTTCCCGGCATGACCTTGAAATATTTGAAACATCGTCCCCCACATAACCTTGTATAAGAAAAATTAGTATAACATCTCATCTTTTGAACAGAATCTGAGGAATGAGCGAACTATTTCTCTTACTGATGTGTGTATCAAACTTTCGTAAACCGCAACCTATCTCTGTCTGATTATGCATTCTTTTGTCAGCAGACTTCATGTTTGTCTTACAATGTAAACATTTGTTGATTTGTAACGCCTGTAATTATCTGTCATGATCGCGCACATCCGAGCGTGTCTCTCACGAATGCGTTGAGAAATATATATTATTATTATATTAGTAATCGATGCTCGTAGTCTGTCACTTCAGCTCCAATATATTATATAAATTACTTCCTGAACTTACAATAATTTGACCGCTGTTAAAATAGCTCAACTCACCATGTAACAACTCAGTGGACCTCAACAAAGATGCGAGGACTGATTTTGGCACAAACCTCCCTTGGGGAACTCCGGTCCACAGAGGGCGCGACGAACTTGATCATGACAATTCACTAATTACCTATTCACACGCATGTTTCTAGAATATTGTGATTCAGCCAACGGCAGTCCCTGACGTTATCCGACCCTGTATCCAGCGATGCGCATTAAGACTTCGTAAGATATTGTTCGGCAGCCACCACTTGCTCTCTAGTTCACATTGAAGTCTTCTTTAATTCCACCTCCCTGACAGAATGCATCGTCTTCAGTTTAGCGACCGTAAAGGCTGGCTGAACACCGACATTATTCATAACAATATACTCCCCGTTCAAACCATCTGGACTAGCAAAACTGGATCTTGTTTATCGGCCAACAAATCATCAAGGAAAACGTAAAAGCACGTGAAAACATCGTGAACATTGGACAAGAAAGCCCACAAAGCTTTGAATAACGCCACGTAGATCAAGAAGCATCCGAAAAAACTGATAAAACAATAGAGGTAGCACCGCGTTTTTAGGGGCATCTCCGTGTGTGTCGACTACTTAAGTTCAAACATGTGGAAACCCGACCCAACCCCGCTTCTCTCGAGTGTTTACGTATGTATATTTCACATACGTCGTTTCTGATAGTCATATGGATCTTGGCCCGGGGGTTTCTTGTTATATCGCGCCAATTCGGTGGTTGTGTGAACAGTCAGTTACCTACAATCTGACTTCACTTCAGTGATGCTTGCCTGTTCGTTGCTTCGAACCTCATGACTACTCAGAAGAACTCTGTTAGGCATGATTGTCATATTACATGACGATAATAAATCCTCATCCTGCTTGGCACCACATCGTAATCCGTTGTCCGGAAATGATCTGTCGATCGAAATTGTTCAGGTTTTCTATTAGTCCACTTGGCTAATTTGTTCAGTATTGTTGTTGCACTGAGATTCACTTATTTTAATTACTTGGGATCGTTGGTTCATCACTACGTGTTGCACAACATCTTCGTGGAAGATCGTACACAAGAGCTTACCGGAATATGGTGGTAGGCTTACCTTAGGCCACCCTTAGATAAAGGACAGTCTTAATGTTCAAAGTGGGAGAAAAGTCATGAGATATGGTTTATGGGCCAACGATAACTAATTGCGGCGATGTGGAACACACAAAAATTGTCACATTGTAACTAAGCATCCGAGCTTTTGGGAGTTATATGTAACAAGGTTATCGCAAGACTGTTCAAAGTTCGGATAGTACCTACCTGCAACATGGGGTCAGTGTTAGTTTCATAAGCTTTCAAGTTGTCGGAACGTAGTCGGTGCAAGTTGGAAGGTGGTATGGCGGCCTGCAATGACAACATAACCTAATACTTCGTGTTCGACTGCGATGAGTTCGTACGAAGTTGTCATTGGTTGTGAGAACCTTCGACGCAACGCATAAGAGCACGCTTGAATCTCGAGTAGGAATGAATGTAGATTAACAGAACATTCATCTGTTGTGTTCCGTGCAACCGTATCAACTTTGTGAGATTCAGAAGCTTTGCTGTATAACTTTGAAAATGATTCCGGATGCTGGCAGGAAAAAGCACCCATGGTGACTTTTTGATCGCCCGTGATCACAGATTTCCAAAGAGACCTGAAGTGATTAATCGTAAGCAGTACGCTGCGGTTCGACCTTCGGTAGCCGCATGCGTAGTGGGTGACTTAATTAAAGAATCTTCTACCGTTTGTCGTGGAACGTTATTTACCTCTGCTGCAGTATCAACGAAAAATGTGATTTCAGTGGAAGCACTTGATGTAAAACCAGGTGACATTTCGCAGTTGCGCCGGCGTAAGTCATTGGCGTTAATAACTGACGCTATTTGTTCCTAAGTGGTGAAATTGTAAGTGCACGACTGATTACGCTTCCTCGTTCGCTGATCAAATTTCCTTGGTCACAGGACAATCGATTTATTCCTTCCCAGTACCCGTGAAAACACAACTGAGTAAATGAGCATCAGGTTATGGTAAAATTTTGCAGGACGTGTGATTCGCCATTTATTGCGTTTGCATTATGGATGCATCTAACTGCTCGGAAGCGTCGTTTGGTCGCCGAGGTGGAGTGGAAAATGTGGGAGGCGAGCCTTAGGTACGTCAACTGGTCTCCAACAACTTATCAGCAAGTTAAGTTAGTTGCATGAAGAACACCGTAGAATTGAACATTTTTAACATTTAGCTGCTAGACTGAAGCAAAGGTTTCAACCAAAGTTGTCCAAAAGCAAGTGCATCCCTTTTACGGGGTCCGGGAAGCGTTTCATATGCCGGAGCAGCTGCAACGATTTGGGAACAAACCGTACATTTCCTGCACTGTTTGTTAATAGGGCAGGATCCTAGCCCAGTCCGGGATCAACGGCATCAATGAAGATGGGAAAAGAGCACGAGATGGGCTCCAGCCCAATTGATCACTCTCAAAATCGTGCCGAATGAATTTGTGAGTAGAAACTTCGAGTACGTCACACAACACTCGGAAAGGTGCAAGCTAAACTATCTGGAAAAATGAAATAGTTGGTGGGTATTTAGACAATGTGCGAGCATTTACTGCGCGCAATAAGCTATTTCAGATCTCTGTCCACGGATTCAGGGCTGGAGACCCAGGTCAATCAGATCCAGTCAATTTGTCCGTTTCGACGTCGGCGGTTCTCTGTAAACCTGATAGGCAGTTATGAATAACAGCTTGTAGCACATTTATTGTGAGTTACGCAAGATACCGAGGATGTGGAAAAATAATAATCCAACCGGCCAGAACGAAATACTGATCTAACAACTTTTTAACGTAAGTGAGAATCTAATAACACTTTGAAACGGTCCCTAGAAGAGCAGCTAACAACCTCTAATGGAAGGTCGTTCCAGTGGTTGATAACCCTGTAAGAGTAGAACTGTTGCCTAAGGAAGGTTCGGGGTCGAAGCTTATACAACTTCACGCCGTGATACCTTCGGCTGTTATCAACAATTGGGGTGAGGAATTGGCACACGGGTCCTGTGCTAAAAAATATGTGCGTGAGAATTAAGTCAATGCAGGGTCTTTGAAACTCAAGTGGGTGGAGATCAAGAATTTCAAGACGAGACTCGTAGGAGAAATGCCGCAAGCCAGTGACCATTTTAGTGGCTACTCGCTGGACACGTTCGATGGTATGTCCTTTTTCAAGCCGGTGTATACGACTTGATTAGCATACTCAAGCAGTGGTCGTATGTAGACCCCGTAGAGCGACTGAAAGGCATGCCTGTCTATGCGGGGAAAGGCTCTTTTTATCATCCCAAGAGTCCTAAATCCTTTTTCTGCGGCCATCTGATGGTGATAAGAAAAGGATAAACCGGTCGACAGCCAAATCCCTAGGTCTTTTTAAGGTCTACTTTCGCGATATCTATTACACTTTGTGCACCATGTATCACGAATAGGTTCCCGGAGTCTCCTCCGAGCGACATATGCGCACACTTGCTGTCGTTTAGAGGGAGACTCCAGTCATCTGACCAGCACTTAATACGGTCAAGGTCAATCTGTAATGCACTGGGATCACAAGCATTCCAGATTTTAAATCATCAGCATAAAGGAGGGCGTTGCTAGAAATAAGATCAGGAAGGTCATTGATGTATATTAAAAACAACAGCGGAACTTCAGCGGAGATCGGAGAGGAGAAGAAAGGTCCGATCCGGTTTTTACTCTGAAAGTCCTGTTGCCAAGAAAGGATGCAATCCAGCGGAGAACCTCACCTTGGATGCCATAAGCCTCTAGTTTATGTACAAGGGGACCGTGTGGGACACGGTCAAAGGCTTTGGCAAAGTCGAAGAAGATAGCATCCGAGATATGGCCATTGTCTTTGGCGTCTGTCAGGCTATCCATGAAGATTAGCATATTGGTTATGCATGACCGGTCGGGAAGAAAGCCATGCTGGGTAGAGGAGAAAAGGTTATTGGAGAAGAAATGCTTAAGGATGGCGCGTTTCAACAAACGATTTATTGCGTAAAATGTGGTCGGGGTGAGACTGAACGGCTGATAATTAACAGGGGAGTGACGATTACCTACCTGAAATATGTGTGACAATGGCCTCTTTCCATGCCTCCGGAAGAGTGCTGGTCCGAAGTGTCTGTTTAAACAGACCATGGAGGGGCATCGCCAAACCAAGGGCCGCTTCTTTGAGGATCCGAGGATGGATCCCGTCTGGTCCCATTGCACTATAAGGATTGATCTTAAGCAAGAGATCCTGAACGTCGAGCACAGAGAATTCAGCTGTTAGGAGTGGGCATTGGAAATTTCTCCGCGGGAGAATCGGATGCCAGTTTGGCGGGACCACATTGTAGACTGCTGAATAGTATTCTCTGAACATCTCAGCAACCACCTGGGGGTTGGAGGAGGTTTCCCCGTCGGGAAGCCGCAGAGAAAGCGCCGAGGGCTTAGTTTTTCTCTGGCGGCGCATGTACTTGAAGAGAAAATTCTTATTCTCGCGGGCTATTAGCAGGATCTTTGACTGTATCCGTTGGGTGTGTTGACGGATTTCCCGCTTGCACCTGTTTCGTACAAAGCGAAAAGTTTCTAGGTCCCCCGACAAGAAGTGTGTCACGACTACGAAGCCGGAGTTTGAACCACCGTCTGTCCTAATTCCCTGGGAAAATAAACTACCTTATGACAGTTGGCACCGGAGCTTCTGGCTCAGAAAGACAGCACAGCCTCCCATGCGTCCACGGGAGGAGTCTGTTCGATACAACGAGTACCCAGGAACATGCAGTTCGTTATCACTGATGTCTGCGGGACTTAATGTCTGTTAAAGCAAGAATATGGGGCAAGAGTAGTGGACCAGCTGTCGGATTTTTGGTAGTATGGCTAGAAGCCTCAGACACCTGGTGTACACGCACCTGAGGGCTACCTCCTTATTTGGCTGGGTACAAAAAGAGACAGAAGAGCGCGAGGAAGAGCTTGAGAAAGCAGTCCTAGTAGCGAGGAGGAGTGCGTAGACGGCGTCAGAGTTTCCTGAGCCCTCTTGGAAGGTAGCGACCTCATGGGAGGCTTCGTCCGTTTCTGTTGACTCAAGGTCGATGACCTACGAACTGCCTTTGCGTTCTAAACTACGGAAAGGTGGTTTGCAATTCTGCACCTTCCTCCCGGAAAATTGGGGCGGGATTTTAGATTAGGAGAAAACATACGACGAGATGACCGTGATCCGGCAGAGGAAAATGTGGCTGAAATTAGCCAAGTACGAGTCTTTCTGGTTTTAGGAGGTAACTTAAGCGGACCCATTAGATTGTGAAGCTTAGTAACGAAACAATCTCCAATGGGACGTTTTTGAAGACCGAATGGTTGGGGTTGGGAGCAAGAATGTTTGGTCTGTAGCGTCTTTGGGAGCTACTGGTTCAGACCCGTGCATCTCCGAAGACAATTGGTCATCCAAGGGGATGGGGCAGCCACCCCTGATGCGGGTGTACGCAATTGGGTTTATCCATTCGGCGGTACAGGTCTCCTCTTAAGAATACGGATTACGAATTCTACGTTAGTTTAACGTTCGGGGTCAGCCTTGATGCATGACCTTGTCATGTCAAGCTGAGAACGCTTTTGCCGCCTTTGCGATGATCAATCCAATGGGACTGTCCTTGAGTTAGCGAGCTGGGCTGTTTTGTCCCGTACTTCCCCGTGTTAATTTTCGCGGGTAATGTCACAAGAAGTCCGAGTATCTTCTTGGTTGCTTCAACTTGAGCTGTGGACGAAGCCACTGCCTTGAGAGCAACCGCCACACCTGGAAAGGCGGCGAAAATATACTCGTTCAACCAGCCCAACTCTGACTTCACGTCGGATACAGCCGTTTGTGGCTCAGCCAGAGCAACTTCAACCATGGCCATGTGCAGTGCGTTAACACTTTAGACGTCTTGCAACTACACTTAAACGTGTCTTGTTTCTGCTCACTGGGGTGGCGAGCAGCGGGACGGATACAGCCCCGGACGAAATGCAGCCTTCACGAAAAAGGCAGCTCATGCAGATAAATGGCTTTTTTGAAGAAGTCAGCAGAGTGTACTGGTCCTCCTTGAGGCCGGTGCACTTAGTGTGGTACCAGTGTAGACATGTCTGGCACTGCATGCCGTTCTGAACAGTCATGCGGCAGCCGAATCGGCCACAAACACTCGATACTCCGATCAGCCGATGCTGCTGGATCTCGTGCGTGTCATTGTGTTATGGGTTGTGAACAAAAACAGTAAGTGTTAGCATTATAAAAAGCGGTAGGCAACAGGGACAGAATGTAAAGCAAGAAGATAGTGGAACCGAGCAAATATCTACTCAGATAGTAAGCGGCTAGCGTGATACGTCAAACGGTGATGATAACTGCATACATTTTCCTGCTCAGAGCACCAAAAATAAAATATAAAACAGATACTGATACTGTGATCCAAATAATTTAATACGTAACGAAATTAGTATGTTATTCGATAACGAATGACAATAATCGATGTGTAATTTTTGATTCACAGGGAACCAATACGGCAAAAAATGAGTAGACAATGACAACGAGAAAATTTGAACCAAATTCTGAGTTATCCGCGAGGCTGAAAAAAGCTACCTTCAGTTCGTATTAAAACTTGCATAACACGGATACACAAAAGAATGCGTACGTGTAAGATAAAAGAGAAAAACACGACTGCGGCGGTAATCCTAAGGGAAACCACACGATGTTTGCAAGCTTAAGCTCAACCGGTCGGTGTGCTTTTTGATGCTGTACCGCACCGTGCTGCCGTGTTGTTGAAGCCGTTCTTGCTTTCCATTTTGTTAGTCGTGTGTATGCCCAACTGAGCATTTGGCTCAAGCTTGTTTCTATTATTTCTCTTTACAAGACTATCGTTGGGACCCTTACTTCGGCACACCGCTCTCCCCAGGTCTCAACGACTGCAACGGGTACACGAGGACCATAACGTCTGGCTTGCCTGTTACAAAGAGGAAGAGAAAGATGGTTCCATCATCACAAGTCGCATATCTAAAACGCTAGAACTATCTTAGAAGGATTCAAAAACCTTCCGCTGAATTCTCCGAAACGAAATTCACCGCGTGACACAGTTGCCGAAAATCGCTTGTATTAGATACTCAAGGGTATCCAGTCAGTCACCAAATTTGACTCCAGTTGTCACGTTCCGCATCGTTTTTCGAAGTTGATGTTGATATGTGTTCTTTTTTTCAACTACTGTAATATACTTCAATACCGTTGTAATATATCGGTCTCCAACAGTTTGTTACTTGGGTCGCTGTGTTTCACTATTAGGCTATTTTG
>LOND01001446.1:53871-64067 GCA_014220965.1 Paragonimus kellicotti | reverse complement strand
AGGAGAGGAGCCGAAACGGACCACTGAAGGACACCACTATGGGCTGTACTTACCTCAGGAAGTCCAATTTCAACCTTCAGTCTAAAATCCGTTACACTCATATATAGGTGGAGTTGAGGTGGTATCGAACAACAAAAAGTTACCTGCTGAGAGTTGTCCAAATGAAAGAAATAGACACATTCTTCGTGTACAGCCATGGTGTAAAATTCTTCAAGATTAGTTGATACATTCAGCAACAGACAAACAATCTAATTTGTTTCGACAAGTTTAACGTTAACGTACTACGAAACATGGAACGGCAAAAGTGCTGAAAATCTTCACTAAATCCAACACATGCATGGTAGCTTCCACAGGTTAACAACTACCGTTTCACCACCAGTGTATGCGTCAAAACGGTTTGCCATCGAGCATTAGCTACAAACCATCAATCAGCCACGCTGAAACTTAATTGATATTACATAGAATGGGAAACGTATGTTACGCATTTCAGTCGCTGAGGCTCACATTCGGTTCGCGGAAATACTATGACACTACAGCAGCCAAAAGTTAAATTATAAGCATGAAATTGAAGGGCCTAATTTTAGGAAACTTGGGACAGTAATAAAATAAAGAATTATGAATGCACAGAAGAGAGAATTTAAGTTAAAGAAAAACCCATACAAACTGTCGAAGAGGAATACAGGGAACAGCAACGGTACCTGGATCATAACCCGATTAAATCCGCTGTTGCACAAATATGATGTTCGTGTTGCAAGGCTTGATTTTAACAAGATGCGGTAAACAATGCATCCCTGACCATCTTGGACCACACCAGAAAATCTAACGGATTTTTTTAGGAAAAACACAACAAGAAACCGGACAAACAGTCATACCAACTATTCTCAATAGACACTTTTTAACCAAACAGATCGCTTTATCAATGCAAAACAGTGAGTTCTGAACAGTTTGAACACGAGGAGGAAGGCGTCATTCTGCCAGTTGACCAGAAATGAATGACGGTCGTCCCGAAAAAAATGATCCTGTCAAGTAAGCAAATGATCTATTTAGTGACACCTCTACTTACTACCTGATCAACACAGGCCTTAGTAGAAACTGGCGAACAGAATCAACAGGACAATAAAAATGTTAGAATCTGCGCACAAGATAAAAAACGAGATGGTTGGAAAATGTGAGTACAAGGTGTAAACCTTGTTCAGTTCTACGGATGACTAAAAGCACTCCGGAATGACGTTCCACTGCAACCAATATTATCATTATTTGGGGTTATATCACACAATTAGGTTAAAAACCCTCTCAAAAGATTACGATACTTCGTCCAAAGTGCGCAACAATTTAATTGAATTGCTCAGAAATTCCTCTACAGACTGAGAGGGGTCAAACTAGACGATGACAAAGCCATGACTTTGATTAGTCTCGATACACTATTCAAACCAATTGACACTACCCTGACAAAACAGCAACTGCAAATATTGTTGGAGGAGAATCGCCGAACTAAAGAATCACTGAAACCGGAGAGTATTTACAAACTTATACCTGTCAACATAGTTCTGATAATATAGCCACGTCTGCGGAAAGCTGGAAGCAACCCTAACAGAATCTGTGCCTACACTTCTTGTTGAAGTGGTCGTGCAAAGGCTGGAATACGTCGGACATCCGAATATTAAACCAAACATTGTTGTTCCCAAACTCTGCAAGCTAAACTAATGCATAAAGGTCACTCAAGTTTTTCAACCGTATTAAATTTGTCAAGGAGAATGAAAACGAAATCAACTCACCCTTCTAGGACGTACTAGCCAACGAAAAAACCTAGTGGAACACTGAAGTTTTCAAGTCAGTGAAACAAACACATTCGACCCAATCCCCAAATTTCGTACCAGTCACCCAAATGGGCACAGACCAAGGCGTATCTAAGCTCTGTTTGAACGGACAGAAAGCCCACTGCAGTTTAACAGAACTCAGAAAAAAGAATGCGTCCCTACCAGAGATTTCTTCACCAAAGATACTAACAAACTTTCAATGAACATAACCTATCATAAGGGAAAAAATCCAGAGTTTACGGAGCAGCCAACAAAAGTGACTGTGTCATACGTCCAATCCCTATTAAAACTAACCATTTAGGTTGTTGCCTGTGGTATGTGTTTGATAGCGGTTGTACTTACTGCAGAAATTCGATGATCACGCTTCATGCCTTTGTTTATTCCCCGTTCGTTATTCATTCTTCTTTCTGAATTCTCCCGGTAGTAGTTGCACGTTTTCCATACATGAATGAGCTAATCATTCGAATTGCGTGGCCAGCTGTTCATCCGACGATAGTTTCTACAGATTTCCAAAGCTTCATACCGTTTGCTCGTTAGGCCATGCTCCCATGTTAACTTGTTTGTACGCCCAGTTGATGAACCTTTGTTGATCGGTGCTGCCGGTTTTACTTACGCTTTATCGCATTATCACTACATGCCTTTTGTATTCGGCCGTGGTCCTGTGAATCTCGGGTAACGGACTTTATTAATTTGATGGAATCGTTGTCCAGGTTCGCTGTTTTCTTCCTTTTAGTTGCCCAAAGTTTTCGTTTGCTCCATCATCACTTTAACAAAAAAAACTTGCCTTTACGACCATTTCTTCTCGCTTGACATCGGCTTTTCTGATGGCTAAGTATTGACGAGACAATGGTTGGATTTTGGACACGAATACCTGGAACACAGCTTATCGATAGACATTACGGCGACGAACCCTTAGACGTCCCGGACTAACACTGACAGCGACAGTTCGCAAGCTAACAGTCAAAAGACGATTCACTTGAGGTTGAGATGAACCTAGTGTGTAAAGTCAAATGTAATGACCGCGAAAAATTCTACGTCGGCCAAACCGAGCAAAAGCTATCTACGTGACTACGTGAACATGAACTGACTATCAAGGGATGCAGTCAATTTCGCTGAACTCCGTCCACGAGGATCCAACTGAATGCCCGTTCAACATAGACACCACTGGAGTTCCTGCCGGAGCAAACGACAGACATTCAGTAGAACCACTGAAGACCAGGTATTCCTCGATCAGTTCAATAAACAAACGAAATCTGCAAATCAATGCAAGGAATAGACTGAGGGAAACATAAACGTAGCCGCTACTAAATACCAAGGCGCAAGTAAACGGACTGGTGTGAACACGTCGGAGAACGACAGTCAGCAAACAATCAAACGAAGAGTCAACGACGAATTTGACACACCTGTTTTCAAGTTCAAAAGGCAACAATAAGCAAAAATTATTCCACCCGCAAATAGGTCCATTTCTTCAATAAGACGTAACCAGTCCGGCTTCAGAGAAAGGGTCCAACAGCATAAAGAAATGACTACTCATCCTATTACCCTGTAAGACGATTAGCATTCATCGGTCTTCACCAACCTCAACGCTCAAGCCTATACACTCAAACTCGGAAGCACTGATGACGTTATCTCGTTCAGTGGTGCGTTTGCAACCTAAGTTTCAAGGTCAGCAAACAGCTAAACACAGATAATTGTATCTATATTTGCCTACCTACGTAGAAAGCAATTTGCAGCAGTAAATCGATGAGTTGTTGCAAGTCAATAAGCCGACTTCAGTAAAAATTATGAAACATTCCATTAAACGTAACAAGTATTTAACAACTTTCAGGATGAGGGAAATCTGAACTCTGAAAGCCTAACGCAACAAACAAGTTCGGTCACACAATAGAATAACACAGGTTGTGATTTGCTGTACAGCTTGTAACCTTATGTGCTGAGCAATTTCCACTGGAGGAGTTCAGCGACACCATTCCGTCTTTCGACGTAATCTCCCAAATAGACTAGTGACTAATTATCGGATCAGGTTTTTTTTCAGTGGCCCGCCCGTGTCTGTAAATTAACTAGTGAAGGCTTACGTATTAAGTTCATTCATGATAACATCGTACGAAATCTGACTTGTGGTTGACGATTTGTGATCTATACACACTGAACATCAATAGTAGTTTAGTCCAAGTTTTGAAATCATCAAAAATTACAACTGGCCTCTTTCGAGTTACACTCTTCTGAATGCACGCCAGTTCAGCACATCCGTACCGCTTTTAAGATTAGAAACCCGGCCAGCATTTGCTTAAGACACTCGAGTTGACCACTGCCACATATGAGGTATGTTTAACTTAAAGTCTAAGGCTACAATCACAACAGACTACGGTTAATGCAGTTTGACAAATCATTCTCTGAAGAAGCTTAACTACAGAAGTTGTGGATTAGCTTGTCACGGTCAACGAAGCCAAAGGACGTCTGTGCATAAACGTTACCACAAGTGGCTTGCGCTCTGTCACATGCGGTCCTATCCACACAACTCCCATCCATTGTAAATCCGAAGGAATAAGATCAGGAGCTGTGCAAGGAACGACGTTTGCAGTCCGGCTGCCCAATACGGGTTAGCCAGGTGGTAGGCCACTGTGAAGGCGAAACGATTATCCTTTGGAAACAAGGGATATGAACTTCAGCAGTAAAATCTAGGCTGACAGGAAAGATACGGAGAAGATAGAGCACGATGTAGCTGAATATATAGGTGCACATTAATAAACCCTGGAATGGTTCAGCAAGAGGAACAAAGATTTAAATCGTGACTCAGAACAAACAAGGTCTTAAGCATACAGCCCGCCAACAAATCTGTGGAAGAAAAAACATAAGACCAGTATGGCCCAAGCTGTTGAAAAGTAGAGGGGATGTTTCTATAAACGGCAAGGTTTTTAGCTGATATGACTGCAAGGTCAAATAATTGACTTGGCAAACTGGTGCTTACGCTGAGATTTCCTAATTGAGTTGGCTTAGCAGAATTCCTGCTAATGTCACTCTGGTGAAACTCAACTCAGATAACTGCCAGTGATTCGCCTGCTTCTTTTAAGTTTGAAAAATGGTAAGGTCAAGACACCTCCAAATCTTTGGGAGACTATTCACTGCTCTCAGATGGGATGAACCTCTTGGAGCTGAACAAGTTTCAAAAGAGAACAGCCGTGTTTCGGAAATTCACTTAGGCAACCCAACCGACCCAACCTGCCAGATCCTGAGCGAAAGCAATTGACAGTTTGATATTTTTGTTGTGGCAGGCCACTTCTGATCACCATGCCAACGAAAGCTGGTTGGTTTAGTAGGCTTTTAAAGTGTCTATGTCAGACACTTGTGATATATTCCTGTTATACAAAAAAACGCCGGGGTCTCGATTAGTAATTGTTTTATTAGGCTGAACGCACGGGCTAATAATCACATTAGGTGACTCAGTGAACTTGTGTCGGCGAAGATCAACGTAGCTCTGTATTAACTCACTTTGCTTCCTTCAATCAAATGTTCTTGATTCCAGGAGACCGTTTGGCGAGGATTAGACAATTGTAGTACAAGTTTCAATCGACTAGTTGGCCTCAACTGGAGAGAAACTTGGTTAGTTGACCGATTCTGGATTATGTTGACATGACCGTTTAATCAATCCATCACCGGGGTTTGTTGCAATATATATCAGCTAATCAAATTATTCCTCGGTGAAAATTTCATTTACTCATAGAATATGTTATGATTTCAGGAAGAAAAGTTGATGGTAAATGAAATTACACAGCAAAATTACACTTCCGCTCCCGTTTAACACGTATGTTTTTTGGTTTTATCACTGGGTGATAATGGATATTTTACTTTGTCCAGTCACTAATATAGAGACATAAACCACAGGGGAAGAAGTTATCGTTAGCATTATAATGAAAACAGAATTTTTGTGGGGGTCGGAACAAACAATTTCACAACCGGTAGCGACTGAAGAGCTTGTATACCAGCATTAGGTCACTAAGAATTAAAAAAGCAGTGAGTCATGCTGTCGAACCCGTTCGACTGTAAGCCATTGAATCAATACGTGTGATCCACCCAGTTAGCATTTCTTAATGAACCCCACATGCGGCCTTTATTGGTTTATGCAATCCAAAACAATTCCTTTCCCATTGATAATGACTTTAAAGTTGAGAGTCGATTTAAGTGTAGAAGATGGACTGGCGAGTAACGAGTTCCGATCTATAGGTTTGGCGAAAATGCACACAAGGAGATTCTAGGATGAGCAATTTCATGACGTCATCAGCCTCTCCACGATTCAGTGACAGTGTGTGCCATTTGGTCGACCGAAGTGAGTGTGCTGGTTTACACTGATCACATCTTCACTGTAAAAAGAGTGAAATACAGTACTCTGCAGCTAGAAGGAGCGAGTGCTTTGTTACAGTAATGCCCCCCCAACCCACTGATGCATCTTTTTATGAGCGTTCTGGTCCTCCTCCAGTGTCATCCTGGTCCATTGCAGCATCTGAGCTTAATCAAGCAGAAGGACTCTGAGCTTACTGTGGTCGAAATATTCCCATGGCTGGAAACTTCCGCGTTTGAAATCGCCGCTTTTAAGACCTAGCGGCAGATGTGAGAACGAAACATTACAGAGCTTATTAAGAACATCAAAGGTGAGCACTCTTAATATCGTTATGGAGGAAAAAAACGTTTCCATAGTAAATTCACACCGCTTAGCGTATTCACCTTTGTTCAGTCGTGTACGTAGATTTGGACTTGTTATGTTCGTTTGAACATCGGCAACTTGAACTGGCATTCGTGCTCAACAAGACTCATCTAGGCGGTCGATATCACTGAGCGATTACAACTGCGTAAAAGTGCAACATCTCAAAATCGAGAGCTATGGAACATTCACGTCAAGTGAGCGTCTGTTACGTTATTCTGATTCGTCACTATTTACAATTTATGCAACAGTGCGTGATTAGATGTTCAGTTTGCATTTCGGCTACAAACGTTCCAGTACCAAACTAGATGAAAACATCATTGCGTATGGGTTTGAGACTACGGGTTTGATAATTAAAACTGGTGAATTTTGGTGATTGTTTGCTCTTACACATAAAGGTGAGTTGAAAATTTTTCATGAAACCCACTGTTTTGTTTCTCGTTGCTTTTGAGTAGTTGGCCAAAATTTTTCCGGTCGTCTATAAGTACCCTTTGAACCAAATGTACGGCTGAGACCAACCGGTAAAATAAACGTGGATCTACAAAGTCAAATGTAGGGACTACGAAAAGCATTGCCAACCAGACCGGACAAGAGCTATCTAGGCGACAACATGAACGTGAATTGACCATCAAGAGACGCGACCAGTTTTCGTTGATCACAAGGACCACACTTGATGCAACTCCGGCATGGACACCACAAAAGTCGTTGTCTGAGAAAACATTGAACAGGCAAAGAATTTCTGGAGGTCTGGTATTCATCAACCGATTAAGTAAAAACCACATTAAACTGGACGAAATCTATGAATCAATGTCAGCCAGTAACTTAAGCAGTTGTAACCGCGGTCATGTCAGAATACCTATAAAGGGGAACAGAACAATTTGAACAGATCTGATCGATTGCCAAGACTGAAACGTGCCCAACTCATCAGCTGAAAGGTGGAGAACAATGAACTAACTGACTGTGTCAAAAGAAAATATCGATTAAACAGAGTTCAAGTTAAGGGTCAACAACAGCAAGAACTGACTAATCGAACAAAATCAAAACATTAGAACTACGTGGAGTGGCCACTGCAGCTACAAGTTAACAGTAAAAAGTAACGTAAATAATCAATCAGAAACCTGGTCAAAATTTTGAAAGCAACGGAAAGCAGCCAATCAGAATTTGGGATCAGAGGTACACTCATTATAATATACCATATTGAGCGTTCATCAAATTTAACCAGTCGTAACTCTCCAGTCTGCAGGCTCAAACTTCTGCATATTTATGTCATCTTGCTTGAAGATGAAACGTTTGTAACCTAAATATTACGTTTGGTGAATAACGGAATTCTCACCACGCCGCATGGAAAGTTTTGATAAGTTTGAGGTTATATATGTGCAGTTACGGTGACGCTATCATATTAAACGTCAATATTTGGGTCTTTGTTGCATTAAATTGAGACAACATTCTTCTTTTCTGTACTGAGCCACCGTGGCAGCTCAGATCCGTTAATCTTGAAAGACGACCCAAAAATATATCTGGTTAAGTAGAAATGTCCAGTTGCTGACCAGTAGTTGTTTCGCAAATCAATTGCAGCATCCTCCCGTTTGTATGTCCGACTGACCCCATCGTATCTAACAGTTTTTGACTGTAAGTGATAAGTGGTTTTCAAATCAGTTGACCACCCGCTGTGTGTATGCTAGTTGCACCAGCACCAGCAATCCCAGTTGAATCGAGATCACTGACCAGAAACTGGGTTTTGGGCTTTCGACAACCGAATTGACTTATTAATGTGACCTGGGTTTTAAATCAGCCAATGCACTGGCGAAAAGTAGACCAAAAATCTATCACACATTTCTGACACTTTTGTTTGAAAATACAAGTTTGTTCTTTCAGAAACATCCCAATCAAACCGAGTTAGTGTAAGCCATTGATTGGCTGACAGGTTTGTTTAGAGGCCTGCAAATTTTGATAGCAATTGAACTACCTTTGAAAATTCGCGTAACGTGGCACGGTTTTATGTGAATTAGGTTTTTATAAAGGATCTAGTCTATGTACCCTCAGAATGAACATTTCTAATGGTGTCATTGTTCCTGGGAGAGATTGTGCGCGAGACAAAGTGATTTGATTGCGTAATAAATTACTAACAGATTATAGGTGAGCAAACGACATTGCTGGGTTTGTTGAAGTTTAGTTGGCACTTTTGTCGCAATATGTTCAATAAGGTGCTGAACAATGAATTCGTTTGTTTGTTTGTAGAAAGTCCATCCGAAGTGGGTCTTTCGTTTGCCTGTTGCTGTGTGCAATGAACAGTGGTGATGAAGTTCGTACCATAAATAATTTCTTTATTATAACCCTGTTTGCTTACCTATTAAAACCTTCTTGTTTGACATGGTTTGGCACGCTCTCACATTCATGTGCATCCGATTGTTCTAATAGACTGCTTTCTTGTTAACTGGTGACCAATTGCGAATTCGTTTTCGGTTGCTTCATTTTCAGCACCTTTATTTGTTAGAAAGTTTGACCATCCAGTAAATTCACATCCAGTTTAAGGGAGCATCTTCATTGTAGTTTCATCAAGGGTACAGCAAGAATACCAAGTCATTTCGGTCGTCTTTTCCAAGATTTCCTCGGGCGTAAAAGCTATTAGCATGAACCCGAATGTCTCAGTCAACGTTATTGAAAGCGTCATTTACGCGTTGCTGAAGGCGATAGTCTAAACTCCTCAGATTTCCTCCTGAAAACCAACTTCTACAATTTCTAAATCCGGGTCGATGATTTTGACCCGGAATTTCTTCAGTTACTGTGAACCCTCTCTTTTGAGTATCCGATGGATAACAGAGTGACTGTCGGCCTAGCTTCCGAATTAGCCGAATCAGGCATAAGCATCCGATTGACTCAGCAGTTCCAACGTCAAATTCTGTCCGTTTTCTTTTTGTGCACTTTATTTGCGAACGAGTGCGTGGGTCACGTAAGCACTGAACGGTTATGGCTGCTTATCTGAAAGTTCCTATAGCCCGGAGTCCATCTCATTTTGCTCCCAAGGTCATATAGACGAGAGTCTTCTATTTATAGGTTGGTTTTCTCCAAGGCATAAGACCACTAGTGTTTCGACCAACCAAATCGTCATAAGTTTAAGCAGTCTAATAAACAGTACTGGACAGGTAGGTAGTTGGACGTTGCATCAGTGAAAACTGCTTTGCAGAACTGAGGTCACACATCAATTTTAGCCTGTTTTAGATTAATTAATCGGTCCTTCATTTAGACTGGCCACATTCAAACAAACGTAGTTTACTTGCTCATCAATACTGAATCACAACAGATCTGTTCATGGTGTCAAAGGTAATGTAATTACGCGGTGACAGTCGAGTTATTTAGGAAGATGTGGTTATTTATAGCAGCTGCAGATTTCATACACGAATCATACAATATACAAATAGCATCACTATTCGGAAATCAAGCCTCAGTGAACATTAATAGGTCATTCTTCAAAACAGAATAGTCAAATGCGATTGCAAAACTCTTCACATTCTCAGCTTTTTACTTATTTAACCCTACTTTAGCAAGTCACCGGTTTGGGATCTGAATGTGACAAGTATTGCATTTAATTTCCCTCCGAATATTACTGAATTGACTCCTTGCTTTCTGTTACTGTAATGTTCTCTCTGGATCCTCCCGCCGCATTTTCTTGTCCTGTTCGGGTT
>LOND01001446.1:0-18154 GCA_014220965.1 Paragonimus kellicotti | reverse complement strand
ACAATATCAGAACATTTATTTTGATTCCTGCAACACAAGTTTCCTTTTAAAATATGTTTACATTTGCAGAATTATAAGATACTTGCAACAACAACAAAATTTATATAATGGACGGTTAACTATAACCTGTCTGGGCAACCAATTTCTCACCACCACTTTTGACGTTGAACAAGACCGAGTACATTAAAACTACCGATCGAGGTTGTTTGAAACCTGTGTAGTATAAAAATGCACCTTTCCATACGGCAGTTATAGGTTTTTCGTCAGCTCATTTCGATCTATTGTTTACTGATCTCTTTCAGGTCAAACTTTCTTTTCCTCACAATATATCATGTCAATAGATCATCAGTAAGCTAAATTCCTCGACAGGGTTGGTTGTGATCGGAAGTGAACTAAAGTCAGTCATTGAAAGTTGGACAGCCGAAATTAATTTTAAGGTCACTTGGTACCAGAATTCAAGAAATGACCTAAATAAAATTAACAATCTGCCTGTTGAGCCCATTTATTTTTCAAAGAAAGCCACCATTTGCCATCTGGCATTTGACGAAAAATGACATTATAAATTGAACGTACATCCTCAAATTTTTGGCTCATTAAGGAGAATGCCACAAATATTTGTTTCGTTGTGCCGGTTATGGTAACGATACGTTCTGGACTGGAGCCATCAGAAATATTAATTTTTGCACCGCTCTGAAATGAAAGAAGAAGGATCAGTATCTTCAAGGTGGGATAAAGTTTAAGATCTGTTGTTAACTGATAGCTGGATATTATTTCCTAGCATGACATTTCTGCATATTTGTATCTAAACATGTGAGCTGTGTGAAGACCGTTAGTTAGGCTCCCCGTTGCGAAAGAAATATGGATCTGTGTACAAATAAGCAGTTATGGACCGTTGGTAAGACGGTCGCGAAAACGGTGAATCTTTCGAACGCACAATCTGTTGATGTCAAGTGGATAAAATTGCGCCAATGCCACCAGCTGGCTTAGAAAGTTCATAGTATAAGTATGTAGCAATCAAATAATCTGAGCGTTGCACGATTTTATAAGCGACTGAGGCACGGCAATAGTGAGATAACAAACATTACTAGCATTTTATTTTTTAAAAATTACTGCGCTCGGTCACGTGGACCGAAAGTCAATGAGATTAATGAAAGTGAGTTCAAAGTGCACATGGGTAACACCTACCTCTTCTCTGTATTTCTTGACGTTTTCACCGCGCTGTAAATAGTAGAAGATTAGAACCGTAAAATATGTACACCTTAGATTAGACGACAACAAAAGCACCGTGACTTCTATAACGAAGTATTGCTAGAAGCGTGGGACAAAAGTGGAAGGAAAAATCCCCTAGTTTTGTGTCTATAAGTAACGGTCGGTAAAACTTCGTCGTGTGAGAATATGCATTCAGTTGCCGTGTTTGGTTAGTTTTTTCAATACTATATATTTTTGAGGTATTGCAACATTAATAACATATGGAAATAATTTTATTCTTGAAAAGTAGTTAATTTACATGCCCCCTTTTACTGTGCTTTGTTGGCCTGTTAGTCGAAATAACCGGATATTTTTTTTTTTTTCCAGCCAATCAGAAAAAATATATCGACCATGAAAGTAGTTTGCCTAATTTGGACGGCACACTCAACAATGTGACCACATAAAAAAATTCCCTGTCTATCATTCGGTCACCATAGAAACGGAATGTGACGAAGAATATGTAACACAGTTTCCTTATTAATCTTTTAAATTATGCTAGGTTTAATTTTGTGAATACGAATAAATCTTATCCAGTTCTAACCAGTTAAATCCAGTGACATTTTGGTCAACATGCCTATAATGAAAGAGATAGGAAGGCAATATTTATCGAGTAAAGCGAGTTGTAATTCAAAGTTTCTTGTTTCGTTAATCTAACATGGAATTTCTGAAACGTCTTTCTAATTGTAGGAGTCATGGATCGTTAGCAACAGAGGATATGGGAATGTTGGAAGTAACGGATGGTATTCATATAGGGATTACATGCAGTGGGTAGCAACTGAACACAGAGCACATAAAAATTGGGATATTCGGGAAGTGTGTCATACCCTTTCAGTTGAATTTGATATTAACAAACCGAGAAACTTTGGGGAAGGATCAGTTAAGTCCCAAAATAGGAAGCCACAACGTCGGTTAATGTACATATTTGAGATGTATTGTGAGAGGTAAAACGGTGGATACACGAGCAGTTGTGCACTAAGACAAACGACTATCGATCTTTTGCATAATGTAATGGTAATGCAAGTTGGATTAACCATGAAGTTCGTTCAAATGGGAATGGGTTCGGATCACAATAGGTTGATGGGTGAGGACTGCGAACTCAAGCTTGAACTCACACTGACTAATGGGAGATTGTAACACTCTGTGAATGAATAACGGGATGCGTGAGATGCGTGCAAGTTACACAGTATCTGCTCTAGTAAAATGTCACAATTCATGTGCAACAATGTACGGGTATGATATTAAAAATCAGAAACTTCCAAATCATGTTTTAGAAAACATAAGCAAGACCGTACGGAAGACATGAATAGGAACTATGAGAAAGCTATGAAAAAAATGAATGAGACTACCATTCGCTCTGTAGACCATGTTTACAAGATGGCTGAGCTTATTACCGAGAAACAGTGAGTCCACCTCTCAAAGGCTGCTTTGCTGAATGTTAGGTAAGTAGGCTTAATCCATGAGTGTGTCAAATGTCAGTTACCCAATATTTTGCCACTTGACCAGGAATAGTATGGTGATAACAAATTCTGTCTTTTGAGTTCATTTAAACTTCAATCGGAGATTTCATATGCTGTTCTTCCTCCAGAAACCCTCATTGCTAGCTCTTGTCATAGTGAAAATATCACCGACCTACTGGTCATCTCCGGCTGATTGTCACCATTATAAATCAGATTAAAAATATTAGATATTTTGCTTGATTTATTATGAGCTGAACCACCGGGTGAACCCAAGAATACCTGAGTAAGCAGGCTGCTTCAAAACAAACATCTAACGTTCACACGCTGAGTACCATCTATGCAAAGCTTGTGGTTACTCTGGAACCGTTCGCAGCCATGGGCCGGTTTATGTGGGATATGAAACAATGAAAACAGTGTTCTTGTAAACTGTTGATCGTATATTACTTTCATCGATTTTTGTGAAGTAGATGAATATCGTCATCTACTGAGTCTTTCGAGCCCAAGGTTACCTGCTGATTTTTGAATAATTGTTGTGATGCCTCGTATTCTGCTAGTATTATTAAAAGCTGAGTATGACAGTTGTACGGATTTTCGACGCTGACGCTATTGTAGTTGATGATGCAGTAAACATCGTTTCTGCACTGTAATTTGAGAATATCAAATGTTCTATTGTGTTCTCAGTAGCAACAGCTTTCGATGTGTTGGAAAGTACCTTTTTCGTGGAACAAATTATTCAGGGGTCATAACAGTAGCTATTTCTAAATATCCTTGGGATGCAACATAAGAACCTACAATAATTCAGAAAACTATAGTCAAAAAAGAAAGACTGTTGGCCTAAACGAAACAATCGGGATAGTTGTTGGCAAGCTTAAAGAATTAGTAACAGCCGGCACGAATTGAAACGACAGTCGCTCCACCACAACTAAAACTACCCGGAATAAATAGTCGTTAAGCCTCACGATATGCTAACAAGACTGATTGTCAAGAAAAGTCTCCGGCTACCTCTTCGCATACTTCTGTTACTAAATGTAAAGTTTCCATCACGTAGAACCACTTGTAATTACTTTCTAGCATGCACATACATAATAATCGTCAATAAACTGATTACTGATGTGACGACTCGAAATTTATCTATTCTTGGGAGGTCATATCTTTTGGGTTTCACAACAACCCAGGCACAGCATCAGAGGCTTCAACGTCCGATAAAATAAAAGCACATTTCGGAATTTGGAACATAGTTTTAACAGTTGTCCATATATCGTACATTTGATTATTACACAGATGGTACAGCTTTGTGCAACTTAAAAAAGAACGTAAAAATTTCAATTGCACGCTTATTGGTAATCCAACTATCTGCAACAAAGCAAACTTCTGTTTCAAGCGGACATCATCAGTTTAACACTGTCTTTTGATGGTTGCAAATAACATCACACGTAGAAACTGTGAACCGCGTTGTGCAAACAACTCTACGTCGGAGCACCAGGTAGTTACGCTCTGCGATTAATTTGGGAGAATACAAATCGGGTGATATTGAGTTTTTAGCGTTGCAACGTGTTGCGATGCGTACTAGAGGAGCAAAACTGAGAGGCTTCAATTTTGCATTTCAGCACTTTGGTGAGTCACGCATTGCTAGTAACACAATGCCTCAAGTCATATGACGCATGTTACGAAAATTAGATCACTGATTCTCAAATTGCTCAATAGATTGTGTAGGCCTTATATCTACCAGAGGGACGACCACTGGAGTGTAGGAAAGGATGTATGACCGCATATTTCTGTCACCGGCTGCGTTAAAACGAGAAAAGCTTTGCAGAACGGTTGTCAGGACTGTTTTTCGGACATTTATAGTGAGCTTTTCCTAAGCACAAACATTCTTGTTTTGTTTGCATAAGCTTGCTGTAAACAGGGATAAAACAAGTGTGCGTGAATAATTTTCATCCCAAATGAATGAAGTTAATATGACGGAAATGAACATGTTGACAATAAAATACTGGGCGAGTCAATATTATTGTTGACCGGGCTAAAACGAAGAACGTTTCGATTGAATTGGTTCATACTGGATCTATTTTATGGCATCAAACAAAAATAGAGAAAATCCTGAAAGATCACTTGAAAAGTGGGTGGCTGAAAAACTACCCCCAAAAAATTTAGGTTCAAAATAAATTCATTCGAGTGGTAAAATTTGAGTAGTCTACATATTAAGAGTGCGGCTGACCAAGGGCTGATTTGTTTGCGCTGGACGCAGTCAAATGTTTATAACCGGTAATTATCACATGCTGTTATCCGCAACTTTAGTTGTTAGCCAAGACTGATAAAGCTGGTGATTGACCTGAATCTAACCGCCAACGTCGGAGCGCATACATTATGATAAAGGCGAACAAAGATAATACTGCTTCAATATTTAATAGCAACACATCAGCAAGCTGATTAGTACTTGCCCATGGTTTCGTATAGATCTCCAGATAGGCTGTTTCCGTTTCACATAATGTGATGTCAACTGTGTAAGCCATAGCACAGTTGCTTCATGTTCTTGAAGGCAGAAATACAAGCGGTGCATCGAAGAAAGGCATGCACGGTTGATGACTTCTAACAAGAGTGAACTTCGAGTGTAGTACTTCCTTTTTATATATGCCTAACCAAAGGGTTCAGTTGAGACCGTATCTCACAGGTCGTCAAAGTTAGGATATTGAGAGTTCGACAAAATGATGATGCTCACGGACTTGACATACGTTACTTTACTAAGTGTGAAACTTCATTAGCTAAATCTCCTACCTGTGTTGTTCATTGGGGACCCTGCAGTTTGAGGCTAAATTCTTGCCACAGATTCATACACCATGCTAGCCAATAATGCTCGTGTCAAGTCGTTACCCACTTTAAGATGACACTGTTACTCCTGCCGATCAAATGAAAGGGAAATTTACATAAATTAATTATTTACTGTTGTGCTCATGGGTGCTGGAGACCCACATACCGATTGAAAAACTTCGAGGACCAGATGAATTAGCTCGCCAAAGCTCAAGCAATAGTGTTATGATCAAAGACCGAATAGAACCTTCTAAGCTACAAAAATGCCCGTTTATCTCCTTACCAAATAATACGGATACATTTTCGCAGGCTGACTCACCGCGTTATTCAAGAAAGCATATTGCATTTTTTCTTGGTTAAAACTAAGCAAAGCATCTGAAGTAAGCGGTGGTTCACAAGCAGTTATAAGAGATCAAACGATTTATTTGACTTCTCTGCTGACAGCTATTTGTACGAGATGAAGAAGTGAAACGCGCATGTTGCATCTGTGTTCTAAAAATAAGAACCACACTTTGCTCCCATTGCTGTCGCTCAAAAAGTACGAAATACTGAAAAGTAGATTATTTTCTCATGAAATGAAACCACAACATCCCAATCAAAGATGAAACGGAGTTTGTAGTCAGACGAATTCGGCAAGTTGGACTAAGGAACCTCTTCAGTTAATTCCATTCGATGTTTGAATTCAAGACAAGGTTGATCTCTGCAGCGTCCCATTCTAAATCCCTTTAGTACATCTAGTATGTTCGTTCGAAACGTCAACGTAAGCCTCTTCAGCCTAGCATCTGAAATAGTGCTTGTTAACAAATGCTACAGCTGTACTCAACAGTAGAATGCGGATTATCTACACGCTTTGTCGAACGTCACCATTAATTCCCAACGATCACTGTGTCCACTGATAATTAGTCGGGGATTTGGTTGTCTGAAATTGAACATCACTTTGGAATGAACGCAAATTTACTAATCAGACATTCCAGACAGTGTTTACTGACAGAAGTTGGCTGGATAATTAATCTCAATCGAAAACTATGACCAGATGTGTTGTTCGCTGTGAAACATCACATTGCTCTTAAATATGATGTATATTTCGAATAATTGTTCTTCTTATGTTCAAGACCTAGCAAAACTTCATAAAATATTTTCCAGGTACATTGGAATTCCGGATCGTACAACTCCCGAAAACTGAGAAAGCAGAATAGCTAAGTTCTATTATCAGGTTAATTCGGTGGTCATCACATAAGTGCATTAATCGGAAGCCGATAAAATGCAGAATTGCAGTGCTCCTCTCCGTAAAGCAGTTCTAAATTACCACGTATGATAACCATGTGTATGTTCAAGCGGATTTTTGAATCATACAATGTATTCCGCAATCGCATACGCTAACCATACATTTGCTTCAAATTGAAGTAGTTCAGTTCATATAAACTAAACATAATGCAAAGCATGACGTCTCAGTCACTTGACATACATTACTGTATTACTTTCTCCGTTTATTTCCGCGTCATGCTTAATGGTCTTGTTGTTTACTTTGAAGATAAGGCCGCAATGAATTGTTAAACATAGCTCAGGCGTGCATTTACATATGCCAAATTAATCGTTCCTGACGGGAGATGTATGCCTCAGAAACAAACAGGATTGTCTCAGGTGAACTAGGGGTGAAGTGACAATGTCAGTACTGGCAGACAGAAACACCATTGATGAACTCTAACAATAGCGATTTTTCGGCACAGTGTGTTCATGCTAAAGAGATTTATATTAGAACCAAAGTGAACCCGAAAGCTGCAAAACATTTGGGAATTGTGATGAATTTACAGCAACGGTATATTTACACTACAAGTGATGTGGCGCGAGGAGAATTCTGTGATTGCACATTTATAACAGGTCCACAACATCCGATCATGGTTCTTAATTGACTGAACAGCAACTGCATCTTTATGAAAGACAAACAGGCATTCTGGACAAAACACATAACAGATTTTAACTAACAGTTTAAATGTGTTGGCTTGTTAATATCTAACGTAAAACCAACCACGCATTGATCAACAGGCCGACCTCAAATGTAAGTCCAAATTCGAATTCTGATCATGACAAGCGTTTGCACTCTTGACTGGCCTTAACCAGAGTGAAGCTGCAGACTAATGCTCATCTCGAAGAAAAGTAACCAACTGGAAATGTTTGAGCAACATAAGAAATGGTTAGACATTAATAAATGACAAGTTAATTCAGTGGTTTCTCTGGGTGCTCAAGTGAGACGGCAACTGAACGAAAAACAATCGTGACTCGAGAAGACATATTCGTTTTTGCATTTAAAAAATTATCCTCAGTGAACAATCGGCGAGAAGCTAATGTTACTCCGTAAATACTTCAGATCTAGCCTAGGTCTGCTTATATATGGTTTAATACATAGGTACACAATGAGATATGGATAATATTGTACACACTGAACAATCGTTACGACCGTTTCTGATCAGAATGAACGCTAACAAGTAAAACTGTGAACTGTAAACGGCTTAGATAGTGTGCGGAGTGGAAGACTATCAAAATAAGCTACGTAACCCTCAGACAAGAAACAAAAGCATCATTTTCCAGCTGAAAAAACTTTTGACAAAACTATGGTCGATGACTTGAAAATTAATTACACCATCTGTTTTCATTTTACCTAAATAAAAGTAAAAACTGGTGAATATACTAAAGATACGAACAAATTTAGAATGTAACATTTAAAAGCCTCACACGCGTTTGTGTCCCAGTGTAGATTACAGCTTCATCAGTTACTGCCTACTTTTTGATTTCTTCTAACTAGGGCTGGTGTTGTCGAAGCGATGGAAGTTTATTTAGCTCTAGGTTCTGGCGTTTGCATATTACAGAGAATAACAATGGATGCCACTTATACAGGTAGAACTTTTGTACCAGTAACTTGGTATCTGCACACCTGTAAAAAGATGGCAACCTGACAAACATTTTGTTGAAAGACTCACTTTTCCAATGATACTTCCGACTTCCTGCAATAGTAAATGGAGGAAAGTGCATTATTTTCAAGGAATACTTCTAATTGCTTACAGAATGTACAACGAAACAACTCATTGGTAGCGTCACCAAAAACAGCGCAAGTGGAAAAATTTCCCATGTGATGGTAAGGTTTTCCGTGTTTTATTTAAACCTAAACCATTTTCAAATTACAGTGTAGGAACTGCATTGTGCACGGAGAGTAAAGTTCGGCGAGTCTTCATCTTAACTGACTATCCAATAGAAAAATAGACAAGAACATACCCTGATAAAAAATGCATCAGACAGTTAATTTTCCTATGATTTCTTTATTGCTTTTTATGTAACTCATTTAAGTGGGTGTCAAAAATGATTGTGTTTTAATGTGTGATTTTTGAATTGCGTAAAATTTTCACCAAATTTTGCAAACATAAACATAAGTGAATTGTGCGAATGCTGGAGAAACTTTTGGGATTGGTTCAGTTAGCTATACTAGGTGTTTGATTTATGAAAGTAGACAAGGGGAAAACGTTTTTAAGTTATTCAACAGTTATCTTCAAGGAAGGATAAGGTTACATTCAGTGTTAGTGAATTAACAAGTTTTAGTATCCACGGTCATGCAGCAATTATTCAAATCAACGAAACTATGACAAATATTATCTGGCACAAACTGTTCCGAACTAACTCAGTAAAATCAACAGATTTTCGAATAACAACTCAGCTCAGATAGTAAGGCGCTTGCCTATTTTAAGCATACTCTTTTAATCGTTCGGTTGAATCTCTGAGAAGTTTAGGTTTGTCGCAATCCGGTCACCTCTGTTTAACACACCTAACCAATTGCTTATTAATATTTACTAGTATTTATTTACTTATTTCTTAAGGTGACGAAAAAACTCCATAATTTCGAGTCATTCTGCCAAGAAGGTGAGTGAATTATTACATAATGATGCAACATTACGTGGCAATGTGACCTCGATTACTCACAGTTTTTGTACAACCATGGAAGCGATTCTGCGTTGTGTTCAGCTCGATTGCCTTATCTGTGCCTAGTGAATGACTGTAGCTGACATATGTACAGGTCAGTGTCTGAAGATTACTTTTCTAACGATCGTTACTAATCGATCCCGATTGCATGGAATTGATTTGAAATTTCATATCTCTTCCGGAAAGTAACTAATAGAAACGGCACTCAAAATCTACCAAAAATTTGAAGATAGGCCTAATCACTAGTAATTTGACAGGCTTAGTTGTATGACAGCAAACCAATTAACGGATATACCGTTGGGTAATAGTATAAACAGCAAAATTTGTTTTAATTGCCAGAAAGTCTAGGTGCTTTCCTGAAAAGAAATATCTGGGATAACCTGGTTAAAGTGTGACGTCACCATTGTGTTCAACTATGAAACACATCGGAAAGAGTATCGCCTCCTTGGGAACGTGATCCACTATATCTGTATAGCATGAAACATGGCTATATTCTATTCAGAGGAAAAACTACCAGATCCAAATACTTAATTCGTTATTTTCCTCCTGTTACATAAAAACGTCCGTTTCACATAATTCGGAGAATAGTTTGATCAGCAACTAACTTTTCGGGGCTAAGTGGTCAGGGTGAATTTGCACGGTATACCTACGATCCAAGGTCTGTTTTCACTAATCAACACGTGTGGTTTTAATGACGTGTGAATATTTGATGTAGAAACACCTCAAACGGACGTGTAATGTAACTTTCGAATGAATGGGCTACATTTTCAAACTCGTTGATGAGAATCCCTCAGGTGATGTTAAAATGTTTTTGAGATCAATGATTGCTTCAGGTTGGACAATTCTTGACACTAAAACGCAGCGTAGCATCATTTGTCTTGAATATCAGAGGTGTTTCATCAAGACAATTTGCACTTTTGTGAAAACCTATAAAACTGTTAAATTCATATACGTGGTTTATTCTCATATGGCTGTGCTGTAGGTGACATGGAATATCTTACAGGAATCTTACATGACACCACTGTGTCCGTGCTTTTGTTACCCGAATATATCCATTTACTTGATCTGTTTGAGACATAATAAATTCAGGTACCGAGCCGTAAACTTTAGAACGTGCGCTCAAGGCATAGTTTAAAATTCTGGCAGTCTCCAGGCAGCTGGGCGATTTAGAGTATTGTGGGTCTAATGAGTACGACCAAAAGACGTGCAGTCTCCAGGCAGCTGGGCGATTTAGAGTATTGTGGGTCTAATGAGTACGACCAAAAGACGTGAATTGTTGGTGGCATCAACAAGATGGATGTAATGCCGGTTGAGACACGTCACAAACTGCTGACAACTAGAACAGTACGACAGGCTACCGCATTCAGAAGATGGGCATGATTGCTGGCTACTTTAAAACAGTATATCTTGGAAGAAAGGGAATTAAACGAAAGTCGCTAGGACTGAGTAAATCTGTCTACGTGTTGGATAATAGAAATTCAAATTGCTCAAATTAAACGGTAAGCAATGTAAGCGTCTGAAAGCACGTTAACAGGATCCATGAGTGTGAACTGAAGAACTGTTTTGTACCATTTTCATCACGTACACATGTTTGTTAAACGCTTTTCCTGCACGAAGAGGTTTTTGAATGCATTTCGAATTCCAGATATGTGTTTCCGTATAATACATGGACTTAAAAACGTACGCCTGTCAGCATGAGTCGCAATGTTCTGCCTTGAGGTCAGTGCACGTAATGCTGAACTAAACTTGACTGTGCAAGATGTATTACGTTACTTTTATTCTGTGAATGCTAATTTACACATAGGATGAGTTGACTGCTAAATGCCTGACGACGGTGAGCCTTTATTGCATTTTATTCCTATCTATCAATTACTTTTCAAGTTTCTGTTTCTCATTCTCTTAGACTACTCAATACTGAAAAGCTAGAATTTTTGGTCATCATTTCAATCAATAAATTTTCCTCGTTTGGTTGTCAAATCTAAGCCTGTATTCAACAGTCTTCTTATTAGTGAGCTGAACAGCGTACTGAGCAAAATTACCAAACTGGTGAGCTGTAACATTTTGATTTGTACAGTTTTTCATTGTGTATCACCTATGCATATTTATCTTCAAACCATTTTCCGTTTGTATTCTCGCTTTCTGCTGCTTATCAAAGTAAACTACTTTAGCAGTTCATTAGTTCATACTTACGATTGACCTCCGTTGTTCACTTACATGTCAAAACTCGTTGGATCTCTTACGATTATTTCCAACATGATCACGAATACACGTATACATATATATATATATATATGCATATGACTAAGAATATATCGCAGATCCTGGCATGGATAACAGCTGATAAATCAAAGATGTCATGAGTCGTTTGCTGAAAGACGTCTCCAAGCCTGCAACCAGAATGTCGTAATCAAATTCCCAAACGACCGACTGATTTCCCGTTGAAAACACTGCCGTACTTTTAATCGCCTTCAGTTGATCGATATAGATTTGTTTGCGTTATGCCGTACCCAGTTATGTCAGAGGTGGCGGTATCTCTGCACTTACGACCCACATTTATTTCGCTTGTAAATGCTTTCAGAAGCTGATAGACTCATCGATCAATACAGTTTTAAACAAACGACGGTAGTGTTTATGTCACAGTTGACCACCACGGAGGCATAAACATGCGCGCTAAGAAAGACGGTACAAAAATATGTGGCTTGTGCAACGTAGATAAAGTTCAGCGCCTGATTCATGGGGGACAGGCGAGGCCATTTATTTGACCCGTTTGTATAAGTGATGAACAAATGATCGACCTAGTTTTCAGCATCTGTCTGTCATTGATGGCGATGGTGAAAGTTGACTGAAGCATGCACCACTTATGTCATTATTTTGACGTAAAACATCTTGCTGTTTCTGTGAACTTGTTGGGCTTGGAAGTGATAACATTTACAAAGAGGGTGTCAATTCTTATTCGGTGGCATTCTCTAAATATGCTAAAGAATAGTATGTGTTTCGGTTGCCATTATTATATGGCACAGTGCAACAATAAAGCAATTTATGTGTATAAAAATATGTAAAATATACCCCGAATAATATATGGACTTCGAATATTTTATTTACATATAGTCTCATACTAATCAGCTTGCCTTATGAAATGTCATCACACTGGAAGGATTGTACTTGAACAAACTTCTACTTGGACAATTAATTAGCCTCACAAGTTTGTAAACGGCGTTTGAACTATCTTTTCATCTCAATCAAAAGGCCACCGTGTAGGTTTTTCAAGAGCAACCGTTACAATTCCAATTGGGTCACGCTTCCCGTAATTTAATTTTGTTGAAACAGACTTTCCAAACTGTTGTCGGCCTCTGATCAGTGGCCTACTTACCTTTCCAGACATGAGTAACCTCACAATAAGAACGAGTGACTGCGGGTTGCATGTGGACTGTTCTGTATGGGTTGAAATTGATTTGGCACTTGTAATCTCGTCCGTCATGCACGTGGACGCGTCAGATCCGACTTCAACACCGGGTCTGGCAGTTGGTAGAAATAAGCCACTGGATTGATTCAATGAGTCCTGACTGACTGGTAGAGGAGTAGGTAATAAACAAGCGTGTGTGCCTGTTGACAAAAATGGTGGTGTGCCGACAATGGCTGGATTTCGTACAGCCTGACCGAATTCATTCAGTAACCGGGGTTGTATAGAAGGTTGAACATAATGATAGGCATCAGAACCGTTCAGATTAGCATTTGCAGTAATAAATCCGTTTTGCACTGCAGTAGGAGATGAAAAAAATGCCCCATTCGGCAAACTGGTTGATGCAAGCAACATATTTGCTGTTGTTTCAGGAGACTCAAGCACGGTGACCGAATTCATTTGTGGAATGTGATGCGATTGACAGTTTGCGTAGGGCGATACAACAAAATTAGTGCTGGATTGTAATTCATTTCCTGACTGTTGCGGAAGGTAGGATTGAACGACGCTCGTTAATGCCATAGAATGTAGACAGCAACCAAGTTGTCTTGATTAGTTGACTCAAAGTAACCTGTTAATGTAAATAAAGCTTAAATCAAAGATGTTGTTTTATCATGTGAACTGAGGTTTCGGAGCACATGTGTAAACAAAGATTAAAATTGATGGATTACGAAACAACGACCAAGAGAGTCAACCAATACCAAGAAGTACAAAAACATGAGCATGTACGTAAACCTTTTAACAGTTATATGTTCAGAATCATAACTGGTGTACAGAGGCGTTTGGAAGTTGCGTAACATGGTCCTAAGATTGTTTACATAAATATTAGTATTCCGTCAACGCACATAATAAATTAATTGTAGCGGAGGCAGTGGATGCGAAATTACAACAGGGGGTTGGTTGAATGGACACGATTAATCTTCATGTAAATTTGAGTAACAATCATCGTTACGCCCTGAAATTGTTTACAATCACATCTTTCACCAGTTTCAAGGAGCATGACATAGGTCCATGATTTCTGGTTGCAAGCAAGGTAAAGGTGATATATGCCACAGAATTAATAATTTTCTAGAACTCTCCTGAATAGATAATTTGATCCTCTTACTTATACTCGAAGTAGCCAGGATTTTTAGTTTCATTTAACGTGTCCCGAAATATCTCATCGACTCAGCTTCAGCGTTAATTTGGTTACTCGTTAACATTTCTCGTTTATACCTCAGACGTTGTATCTTAAACACTGGACAGTATTCATTCACTTTTACCGTGGTTGACGAGGCGCATCTCATTAAAGTTTCTTTTCTCACGGTCTAATTGACTTGATGGTCTCCGCTTCAGCTAAAACAGTGCACCATGAAAGTTTAATTATTTATGTAAAACAACTACTGACGTAAAATATATATGATAAGCGTCTACCCTTTTCGCTTGATTAGAGTGGTCTCTAGAAACCCAGATGTTTGTGGTAATTTAGATAAGTGAAGTTAGAAATGGAGACCGCTGGTCGCCTGCTAGTAACACTCAGCACAATAAAAATGGTTATTCTGAATACTTGAAATAAATTCGTCAGTCATAAACGAGATGATTAATCGTACAAAATTCCTTGGATCAATCGTCCACTTTCTATCAGAAGGACTCAGGGAGTTTGAAGTAGCACCTGTATTACATCAAAGATGGCGGTAACTGGAAAGCACCGAGCATATTGTCGATAATGTCACACAGGTGCTAAGCTCATATAAAATTGCTCTGCAAGATTACACCTCTGATTGTTTATCTTGACTCGCAAACACCTCGGTCAAAACACAACCATTCTTACTCCAATTACCGTGGAACAACCTGAGTTTTTAATTTCATGTTCAGACTTATCAATACGGATAATTTGATTCCAACATATAGACAACCGTACAGCAACATTGAAAGAAAAACCCAGGCCTACAGAAAACTGTCACAGTTAAAGCTTGACTTTCTACTTAATAACTGATTCGAAAACTGTGCAAGATTGTTTCATTGTGCAGGAATTCCCCGATTCCGTACACATTGCTAAGAAAACAGCAAGATATTCAAATACACGCATGCATTTTTCCAAGACATACTACCGGATGAAGTCATTGAATTCACTTTACTACAAACGTTAAGTTCTATATCTATCTATAAAGTAATTCTCATTCCACACACTTTCAATTTACTGCGTACAAAAAAAGGTATTTCGTCCGACACAGTTGCAGCTTTGCATAAGACGATATCAAACGCTACCATAGTGAAAGCACCGCAGTTGTCAAGTGTTTGCTAACCATTTGCATCATTGCAATATAAAAATGCCTCTGAGCTTCATATCGGCTGTGATGAGTTTACACTGTATTTTCAAAACCATATGTACACACACCTACCGTATCTGCATGATGCTGGTAATTTTATACATGTTGATGTGCGCACGGGATGAAATACGCCATCTAGGGATCAGCAATGCTCGAGTGATATATTACGTAGAATGCAGTGCTCAAATGGTAATACATATTTCGGTGGCTCAAACCTGTCACATCTTCCAATTATAGACGGTAAAACTGTTCAAATCAATGTGGATACAGTAACCGTTTGTGTAAACATTTGATGACAAATGTGGTCTACGCCGCCCAAGAAAATGGCCACTAGTTCAGGACGCAATGTAGCTTCTTCAATGACTCAATATACCTTAGACTCAGGCATATCACTGCCTAATTTCTAACAACAACAGTCGATAGAACTGTCACCTTCAAAAAAACAAGAAACGCATCTTTTGGGTAAGACGCGATCAAAACCTATTTTGACAGACAGTGATGTTACCTGCCTCCAAGTTTGACAACTCTAAGTAGTGGATCGTGATGTAATTTTCACTTAGATTTAAACCGATCTATCGCCCTTGTGTTGATATAATTCGCAATTTTATGTGAAAAAATCATACTTCATCTTCGTTCCCCGTCGAACACAAAGACTTTTTTGAGTGACTTATATCATGGGTATACTTTAAGTTCCATATCACAGTTGAACTCCTTGCGTTCTTGTTGCAACTTGTTAAATTTGAAGGTTAATGAAACCATAAGCGATTTGAAAATTTGAAAATTTTGCAAAACGGGTAACAGAAAAACTTGGCTATAACGATGGCGAAAACAGAACAAACACCGACAGCATTTCAGACCCATACCCTCTGGGTTTTTCCAAGTTGCATTCTGAGCTCTGCTTTATCCGTTTGGTACAGATCATTAAGTAATTTTTTTCAGATCGTCAATTTGAATGTGATCATTTTTGATGTATTCAGCATCTTACAATTTATGTGTACATGTCGTAAAGCACTCAAGCAACTCCAGGTATAGTGACTCATATAGGAAGAGAGTAAGCTGAGTGGGAATGGTTATAAAAGTGTTAAACAAACTTCAGATTTTCCCGAAAATTAGCAAATATTGGTTGTTTAGAAAGCAGAACGTGTTCAATTATGACGGACATAAGGCCAAAGTACCCGATTCATTCAAAATGAAACATGCTAGAAGCAGCCAATATAGGCGAACTTAATTGAATCATAAAAATATTTTGCTAAAACTACTACAAACACTCATCAACAAACCACTAATTGAAGAATGATTATTTCATTACGTAAAGACGATGTTAGAAGAGCAACTGATCGCAAATTATTTTGCAAAATAAGTGGTTTAGCCCAAATGATGCGCTGACATTTTGTTCAGTAAGAATGTCGATTTTTTATTCAAATAGGCTTCAGTTATATTGACCAGAAGGATTCCCGGACCACTAAGGTAGCCAACTTTTAGCGCACGTGAAAACTGAAAGCGATTCCGAAATTGTTCAGCTGACTGCGATATGACAGTCCGTGTACTACTTGTCAGACATGGTTATAAAGTCGGTATTGTTTTTACGAATTCACATAGCAAATTGATAAAGGTTACGTTAACATTTTAAACCTGGGCAAACTAGTACTTTACTGGTTACTTCACTAGAACTTTACTCGACAACTACACGAGACTAGAAGACACGTACCAGCGTGTGTAATCATATTGTGGTGTTGGAAAACTCCACATTGCTAAATTTTAATAGATGGTTTCTGAAACACCGTGGAATAGTATAAAAAACTCAAATCACGTGGTTTTCTGCGGAGGGATATCTCGTACATTCTGATCCCGTATAAACATGAGACCATTCTGAAACATTTACAGAGAGAATCACGTAGAGGAATTCATGTAGTTGTATTGGGATGACACAACACCTGGCCACTGTTATCAACGAGCGTGTGCCAAAATGCTCCAACATATTATTAGAATTGTGAAATTTGCGTAAACGTCCGGAAGGACTGATCCGAAAGTTAAAGCGTTTGTACAGAATGTCACAACTTAATAGTGCCTGTTCTGTTATTTATCAAACTAATAGGAAACATTCTAAAATTTGCCACATCTCTGGTATACAAAAATGCAGCCATTGTGCCAATTTGTTAAACTACCTTCAAATGAGACAATTATCTTGGTTCAACACATGAATAACTGAAAGTTACTAAAAAAGGACGTCCAAGGTGTGGTTTGTGTGACTTAAACGAACGAAGTTATTAGAACGCACGTTCATATTTCATTGACATTTAATATCTCCCTGACTACCTCTAAAGAATACCTTACGGTACCCGTTTACGAAGCAACGTCAACTGCAAGGACGTCCAAGTTCTGTACCATAAATCCTATTTTTGAGCCACCAGCTCATGTGTGGGGACAAATATATCACAGTTCATAACAGGAAAACTGAAGTATGAGGAATGGAAAATTGTGAGCAGCAATAAAAACCACATAGAAGTAGAGTTCAAAATTAAGTTGTCAAAACCCCGATGTTAAAGGCACCTTTTTCTATCTATTCGTCAAATACCACAGCACAAAGAAAAACTGTTTCAATGAATATGAAACAATTAACTCCTGCTCAAATGATTTTAAATGCTCCATTTCTGAGGATTGTTGCAAATTGTAATGTTTCTAGCCGTAAAATTGAATCTGTAACCTAAATCTTCGCTGAAAGTGCGTAATGAAAAATAAATAAGTATAACATACTAATTCGACTTAAACAGTCAACTGAAAAATGCTGAAATCAGCAGGAATACAACAATAATGCCCTTAATCTACGACAGTAAATAGTCAAGCTATTGCTGCCAATTAGTATTATAGTTTTGAAGGTACTACATTATATGTTACCACTACTCATTTCACAT
>LOND01001445.1:50502-75213 GCA_014220965.1 Paragonimus kellicotti | reverse complement strand
CATTCAAGACTGTCGTTCTTATTGAAGCACACGCATGGATTCAGACCATGCGTTTGTACGTTGTCGTTTTGTTCTCACTTTGGCTGGACAACGACCCCACCGACAGCAACGATTAGCTGTTGAGAAACTGGCTTTACCATCGGTAAGGCATATTCACCAAACCACCTTAGAAAGCAATCTTATTAGTTCTTACTCAACAGATCCTAATAGCTGCTGTAATTAAATCTCACAGGCCATTCAGAAAGCAGGCAATGTAGCATGCGGTAAATGGACTGGAGAAACATTTTATTTCAGAAAAATTCCTGGAGTTGTTAGAAGCCAGACGGAGGGTTCCTCCTGGTAATTAGTCATAACAAGTCTAGAAGAGATATCCGTAGGAAACTGAAACGTAGTCTAAAGGCTGATCGTGAGGCTTGGTTAGTGGAAAAAGTTAAGGAAATGGAAACCGCTTTTGCCTCAGGGAACATCGGTAAACTGTTTAAGCTGATCCGTGCCACTGGTCCCAGGCGACCGTCGGTGTTCGCTAATCTGAGACACCTATGGCGACAGAGAGGTATTTCTCTGAAGCTTAAGGGTCGCGTATATCAAACAACAGTGAGGGCTGTATTACTTTACGGCAGCGAAACGTGGCCACTCAGGGTAGAGGACGTGAACCGTCTTCAGGTATTTGACCACCGATGTCTGCGTTCGATCGCTCGTATCGGGTGGCACCAGCGAGTAAGCAACGAGGAGGTTAGGAAGCGGGTGTTTGGCACTAGTCAAACGAGTTCTTTTGTTCAGTCACTACATTTGCACAGACTTAGATGGTTAGGTCATGTACTAAGGATGCCAGCTAGTCGTTTGCCACACCGAGCACTGTTTGCCGACGCTGCGGCCGACTGGCGCAAGGTGCGAGGTGGACAGATGATGACCTGGCGTAGACAAATGAAATCGTTCACGAAGGGGTTGGTCACTGTAGGATCGGGTTCGTCTCCCGGGCTGGGGCCCTCGCGACTCACAGAGTCGGTGGCTGGAGACGTTAGGTGAGATGGCGGCTAATCGAGCTCAGTGGCGTGAATGTTGTTTGCCGAGTTGTCTGTGAAGTGAGTGCACTTAATGATGCGGGACAGTGAAAGCCGTAAGGAAGCTGTCTTGCTGATGACGCCTTACTTTCACTTACAGCTCGGTTGTTTGTTTGCAAGGTGTAGGCGCCTTGATGTTGTATGTTTGAATATAGACGTAGCTATTTTTAGTAGTTAGGTCCCCTTCCCCTCTTTTTTTCTCTCTTCCTTTATAGGTTTTTCTTCGTGGTTGTGGCAGTTAAGCATCAGTGTGATCCACTGATGTATTGTCGGACTTACGAACGTGCTTAACATAGTTCGTATTGAACTTGACGATGGTCTCCGCAATGACACCACGAGTGACAAACAAGAGCCTGTTCAACAAGCCTTTCAGTCCGATCTAGCAGTGTGATCTGGTTCCGGCATGGTAATTCGTACAAACCAAGTCGCGCGTTGTAACTGTCGGACAAACTGTTCCGAGTGACGTGTGATCCACGTAACTACAGTCTGACAGAACGAACTAGTCATCCTAGGGCTCACCGTATCTGTTGTATGGCAGGCAATTTCGTTGTGAGTAGTATACTACTCACGACATTCGGGAACAAAAAGGCAAGCCCCAACGCCAGGAAGACGACGGACCAGAAGAGACTATTGGAATAGTGTGTACGCGCTATGGGAGAAGTGCCACCAGGGCGAATGACAACGTACTGCCACCCAATGTATGTGAATGCACATCAGCCGTGCAAATGAGTGTACACGTTTGTGGTCCCATGTTTAACATGACCTGTACGGGAGTTCGTGCAATAAACGAATTTGCAGGCCAAGTGAAATGAAAGTATAGATTCTAAACGATCACTAGAAACATTTGCTCTTGTAGTAGTAGTCAGTTTATGAATGGACGCGGCACCCGTAACAATCGTGTTACGCCCACAACTCAGTCCAATTGGACCAATGCACTGATGTCATTTCAGGTCGTAATCCTTATCGGAAACCTGTACACCTTAATGTTTTCTGTATACCCGAACGAAACAGCCTTCGCATCCTGGATCTATCATTTTTCGGAACAACGCAGGTTTCTAGAGAACAGTGTGGTCCGACTTAACGGAGATTTTCAAACGAGTCATCCGTGTTAGTGTTGTCCCCACCAAGGTACCAATTTGTGGCAGAAAGATATATACTGACAGGAAGTAGATTCGGTTCAGTAACAGGGCCACAAGACTGGGAAATCTTACACGTCCCCCAGCGTCTTGACAACGCGATCATAAAACGTCACGTTGCAGTCCACAAATGGCGCAATACACTTAAAAGCACAATATCACGTGTCTCGGTTTCTATGGGAACACCGTTAGATTTCAATCACCGTTACTGGTTTGTAAATCTGGTTCGTTCATGAATGCGGTCTATTACCAGGCATCGTTTGGTGAAGAAATTACCGTGGTAGCAGGCTTCGTTAAGGAAACATCGTTCAACTAGTTGTACATTTGGGCCCATCGATGCATGCTGGTTCCCAGCCTTGCGCTGTCGTTCAAACGTCATCATCATCATAACAGCCATGAGCCTGACCAAAAGGTACTGTGGCTCGGGCTGCCGCTCACCTCAACAGTGACGTGGAATATCCTAGAAGAAAACGTTACTAAGAAGGTTGAAAATTAATAGAAGTCTAAGCGAAAGAACTAGAAATGGTATGGATGCAGGTACGCCATTGACTGCGACACGCGCCATCTCGGATAGCGTCTCTAACCAGCGGTTTGAGTGATCACGAGGACCCCATCCAGGCAGGCGACACCTACCCACTTTACTCAGTGGAGCAGTCAGGGTTTTCATATTTCGTGACCACGTTGTCGCTAGAGGTTTGTCGGCAGCCAGGTGCTATCGATTGTAGACCGTAACTGCCTAAACTGAGATGCTGGAGCGGAATAATCTGGCCTGAGCTACGTGTGCACTCTCGTGCCAGGCAGCACGGCTATGGGGCCGTTGGCTAACGCAATTCGGTTGAGATGCCTGGTTTTGGGTGAACTTTTCAGTTGGACTTCCCGCGGAATGGTTTAGAGTTTCTTCTGGAAACAAAGGCTTGGTTTTATTTCCATACTCAATTGTACTATTCGTACCTGATTGATCTTGATTTCATTTGCGGCATTGTCCCGTCTATTCCCTATGTGTTTCGTTTTTGAGTTTCCTTCTGTAAGTTAATACGGGTCCCATTGTATAGTCATCCAATGTCAGCGAAATTTGAGACCGTATATACGTTGTAATGTGTATGATATTGAGGTTTTGAGTAGTGTTTCGCATGATAGATGTGACGAAAGTAGTCGAATGTGGAGGTCTCAAAAAGCGGTACATCAGTAGTTGAGCATGAATTTATTGTTTATTCTGCAGGCAGTGTACGTCAGTTTCTGCGCTGCTGCGTAGATAAGACTTTTATTATTCACTGAATTCTTCGACTGGCCAGCTTGGTGCACAGAGCAAGTGTTGTTTATGTATGCTGGTATTCAAGGATGATTTGCAATCCATTTATACAGTGAACTGCTTGTTTTCCAAGGCTTATTTCCGGCTGCGCCCTATTCTGACCCTTTTGTCACTCACTCTTATTTTTATGTGGCTATAATCACAGTGTGACTGTCAGTCTTGGCTTGGATAAGGGGTAGTTAACGACAGAAGAAGGAAATGGAGATCAGTAGAGTGGATTGTCATGGCAATAGTAACTTATGCTACTTCCCGGTCGTTTATGCCACGGAGAGAGGTAAACTAAAACTAAGGAAACTTATCTGTAATCTTGACTCATAAGCAAAAGAAGAGCGTTTTCTTAAGTATCATAACAGAGCCTGTGCCTCAATGAACCGACTCACTTGGCAGCGAGAGGCTTGCCTTGTTCGAAAACGCTGTGAATGTGGTAATACCTGTCTAATTACCATCACTGCTGCGCTCACTGGGTGTGTCCAGAGCTATATCAGGTTTTTGAATGGTGCCAAAGGTTTCTAAACCGTACTAGCAGTCTCTATCAATCGTTGTGCGTTCGGAATTCTCTTGTGTGGGTACCTTTTCTAACTCTCTTTCCTAATTTGAAGAGCAGCGCAACAACTATGAAAGTAATTCTACCGTATACTCATAAGATCGTGTCTCACTATCTGAGCACTCCTCAGCAGTGCGATACACAATCCTGCCTTCCATCTGACTCTTCCCTTCATCATGTCTGACATGGTTGTACTTGGAATGATCGAAGCATAGCTCTCTGGATCGATGCAGTGCATTAGCCTGGCCACCACGTCAAGATGGCAGGACAGGTCATGCCATGCGATGGCTTGAGTTTAATCAATCGCACATGTCCAGAATATGGGAGCCGATAGTCACAAATGGTAACATGGGGACAGGTTTGATCAGTGAGTGGTGGCAGTTATTAAGTAGGCCCGGACGACCAATGCGGTGAGCTGACCTGCGGAACTAACATATGTTGCTTGTTGGGGTTAGACGAGTTTTCTTCACTGCTACAGGGTCACTGGGAAAACTTGCTGCAGTTAAAATGCATCGTAAAGGTGTGCTTTATTTAAAGTAGATAGTTGTCAGCACGACGCTGCGCTGCAATTACGTTTAGAATGTTGATCGTTCGAACCACACGCGTCGGACGTAGCCTGTCTACCTTAGCATTCTGGTCTCCAGCACGTATTGCTGTTCCTATTCAGCGTGTACTATGCAGCAAACTGGCGAGCTAATGTTTTGTTTTACCATCTTGACTACAGTCAGTCGAAATATAGAACGCGTTAATAAACAGCGGCTGTTCTGAATGTTTGTTTATACTCTATTACCTTTTCTATTCTGACGCATGTTTGGTCAAGTTGCCTGTGGGTTAAGTGCACTTATTGAAATGGGGCAGTGAATACCTTGAGGATGCTGTCTTGTTGATGGCGCCTTACTTCCAGTTATGTCTTGGTTGTTTTATTGTCATGTGTGGGCACCTTCTTATGGAATGCGTGAACAGGACCCGGTTTTTCCTCATGGTTGTATGACGTTTAAGCATCCGTGGGAACTAATGATGTATTGTTGTCTGTGACTGGTAATAGCCGTTATCGTCAGTCTAGTCTGACGATTTCTGTAATGTGCTCAAGGTAGTCCACCACAGTAATAATTCCAGTTTTATATCTGCGAGTGCTTGTTCTCTGAGCCAACTGGACTATTTTGCAGAACCTCAATATGAACTTCATTCTTTAATCCGTAATTTACGGATGCGCCCGGTAGCATTAAGCTAACTTCCTGTTTTTTAATCGGGAATGAATAGCAGTGCAATCAAATCTTACGACTTACATAATGTTGGTCATGTTAGCACAGTCACCCACCCAAACACCACGTTTATTGTGAATGTTCGATTGCCGTGAATGAAATTGCTCTTGGCTTTTAGTAGCAAACGTTTTGAAATCAATGAAATTTGACGTTTAAACTCACAATCAACGTAAAATTATTCACACTTTGTCTACAGACAACCACTTTGAAAGCTTAATTGAATTCACGTGGCTTCAAAGTTGCATCATTTCACACCTGTGATTTTCTGTTTGTGTGGCCGATCTCCTTTCTAACCTACTTCGCTTAGCTAATTGCTGACGTAATTCGTTTAACATTTGTAGCGACCGTTACGTTTTGAGGAGAAAACATAATTGGAATTGTTGTGATGTTCCCTTTCACATTAGGTGTTCGGAAAATCAAATGATTTTAGCCAATCATAGAATACGCGTAAACTATAGCACTTCAAAGCGTATAGTACAGCGTCAGTCTGGTGGTGAGCCAAACCGTGATTATCCCGATGGACCAATTGAAAGCCGTGTGCTTCTGCTTACTATATACAACGCTCAGTATCCCATAACCGTGGATGTCGTGCATCAAATCACTTCCCGTCATGGACGCGTCTTACGCATTGTGATCTTTCAGAAAACTCATGTTCAAGTAAGTCATTTTATACATCTGCGATTGTCGTTCAGGCTATGGTAGAATTCAAGAGTACGGATGATGCCAGAAATGTCAAACGCAATCTCAATGGTGCGGATATATATTCCGGTTGTTGTACGTTGAAAGTGGAATTTGCGCGACCCACCCGTTTGACCGTACTGAAAAATGATCAAGAAACTTGGGATTTCGAGAATTCTCTGCTACCGACGGATGCTGGTCGTATACGCACCAGTGATGGTCGCGCGAATGTCTCTCTGTTGGGTTAGCTAAATGTGATAACGCTCTATAACCTAATTAATTACAGGTCGATTCGGACGCAACTTGGAGCGGTTGGATAATGGACGTCCGCAAAATGGCGAAGGTCACAATTTTGATGCTTATTCAAGGCAGAGCGGTTCGTTGTCGTTGAGTGCTCACGGTGCCACTTTGTTCGACCAACTAGCTTTATCAGTTCACCCATCTCTGGCTGGCATAAGCGCTCCTGATGTTACTGTTCATGGACGCCCTGCCACTTCAGTAATCATGGTTTATAATCTCGATGTAAACCAGATGAATTGTGATCGGTAAGTAATGTTTACATTCAGTGTGAATTCAAATTTGAATTAGAAAGACATCACGTCCTTTGATTTTGCAGTTTGTGAAAATCGATTGATAAATCTCATCTGTGGGTGAACGTAGACATAGTGCTGTCTGTAGGCGTGGACTTTATCGCATTCATCGTGACATTAAAGCACGAGATCTTTTGTTAAAATCGGTTCCACACTGTCCATGAATCAGCCCAGTTTCGCCACGTGAATCAAGAGGATACCACCCTGCGGTAATGCCGGTGAATGTGAGGAACGAACTCTTGTCCGTGTGGCGGTTGCTTAACAGCTGCTGTTCTTACATCCGATTCCCTATCGGGAAATGTGGAATAAACGCCGACGATGTGGTCTTTGTGTTGTATACAGTAAGTCCATGTCCATGAAATATCGGCGTATCAATCAGCCTTGCAAGTTGGCATCGCCAGGGTTGGGAACTATGATAGATGGACCGTTTATGGATCCTAGGCACGAATCATGTGCACAGCAGAAACCTTGCCTACTGCGTCCCAATGTGAGAGGTGCGCTGTGAACGTGAACAAGACAATTTTGTGAGTGATCTGTTAGTGAAACACGCACGGACGGTAACACGCCAGTTCAGTAAGTGCGGTATAAATGACAAGTGCAAAAGAAGCACGTACGAACATGGATTGACGCGTAATTAGTTAGATACACGCTGGTGAGCAAATGATGGGACACTACAGTGCTATTACTCTAAGAAACATCGCCATCATGTATTTTCTGAATGGAGCCACTGTATATATACGACAAGTCGTTCACGTTTAACTGTTTTTCTCAACGCGTTTTCTGTCAGAGGTTAATCGTTTATCTTTTCAACCCTTACTGCCTCCACTTGCGCACATTGGTTAACACCAATGGGCAGATAAAAATGAAACTGACGTGGAGGTCAGATTACTAAATTCATTCAGTCTTCAAGAATGCGCAGATGTGAACGCCTGCGGCAGACACTGGGGATTTCAACCAGTCGTTCACCACACGGACACCCCGCCGATGCTGCCACCGATTTGCTCAAGATGCGATGGTCAGTGAAGACAACCATCAATAGATCAAGCCACTTGACGTCGACTTAGCCTTGTGCGCCTGGCCTCTTGCGCCACACTCAGTCTGTAACTGTAGGCTTTAAAGAAGACGGCAGCTGATCGGGTTGGGTAACGGAAATGTTGGTTTACATGTGACTTAGGCACTATGTGTGAAGCAGACGGTAAAAGCCTTAAGGAAGCCTTCTTACGAACGTGGTCTTCGTTGTAGTCGCAACTCGATAGTTGTTTTTACTAGGCGCAGGCACCTTGATATTAATTATCTTTTTCTCAGCAGTTATTTAGTGATTCTACAAACGTAACGATTCAGTTAGCCGGAGATTGAGAATATGTGGGACCCGTAAGAAAGGCCTTATTCCTCTTACAATTGGGCTGACAGCCAAAAAAGGAAAGGGAAATAGTTACTGTGAGTCACAGAACGGAATAATACAGAAAAAGAACGACAATACAACAACACTTCATTGCATTCCCCTTCACAGTCTTATAGTTGGCCTACCAAAAATTTTACAGTTTGGATAAAGAACAAAGATCACTTCTCTGTTCTCAAAACATGGGGTCTCGTTCGAATATGGATGGCTTACCCCGTTTATCTATCCTGTGATCAGAAGAGTCGGGAGCTGGGAGTGATGAGGATCCATGATTAGGAATTCTAGTTTTTACTTGCCTGGGATGCATCAACGTTACCACGGGTGCTGTAATCGGTCACCGGCACATCGGAGTTTGACGGATCTAAAGTCTCTCTTGGACCGTTTTGATTTACTAATTGTAGCTCATCTTTATTCGTTGGGGCTAGATGCCTGAGAGACGCCATCTCTTTCTCATCGTCCAGCAGTTTAACATGAGCGTGCTTTGAGTTGCACTCAATTGGTTCCAGTTCGTCCGCCAGGGGATCGTATTTTGATGAACTCGCGTTTCACCGCTGGAATACTGGCCCGGAGCGAAGAAGCCACGTTGGTAGTGACATGTCTGAGCTGGATTTACGATTGTGGGAAAACAACCGTTCATGCGGTGTAGCGTTAGCCTGCTGAACATAAATGGGAACAAATTGAATACAAGGCACCGAGGAGGACTGTCTGCCATTGGTTGGGTGGCAAGTCTTGATTTTTTTGCAATCGTAGTTGCCTTCCACAGAGTCCAGTTCAACCTGTCCTTTAGCTTAAAAGGCGGTAAGCCGTAGTTCTGTTGGTGACTACTCTTTACCGTATATGAACTGTTTCAACTGCTCAGCTATATGGGCAGTCTTGGTCTGGTCGTACTTAAGATAGCGTACGAAACGATAAGAACAGATAGAAGCATTCAACACCGTAGACAAGCAAAAGCAGATGGGAATCTGTAATACATGTCTATTACAATGAGCAGATTTATTAGCAGTGGTAGAAGGCCGAGGACCTTTGAGATTGATATTGAGACCTTCAAACGGCTGGGTTGCTTTGATTAAGTCCAAATCAACTGGTTCAATTTCCGCACAAACTGAACAACGCGAAGCCGTTAATTTTACTTGGTCAATAGAAGATGGTGAATTTTTCAAACTCACAAAATGAAGCTTCCGGATGACAAGTGAAGTTCGAGAGACTGTTTAGTGGTGCACAGCAATGCCTACAAGATCAGCCACACGATTTTGTTCCCCCCACCGCGGCGATGCTCAAAATAGATGCTAGATGATAAAACTTCGGTCTTCCATCGTCAGATTTTATCGTTTTAATTTTGCTTGCGTGATTCATATCATACCTAGAAACAACCGACTTTTGATCAGTAATCAGTCGAAACTGAGATCCCAACAAGTAGTCTCCATTCCCGAATAGCTTCAACTATAGCATAAGCGTCTTTTTCTATGACTGAATGCTGTTCACCTCATGAAAAGGTTCTAGGGATGAAAACGACTGACGTCCCATTGTGAGTAAGAGTGACGGCTATCGGAAAGTCGGAAGCGTTTGTTTCAGCTATCTGTGAAACGGTGTGACCAACCGTCATGATGATAGCTTTCCGTAATTCTTCCTTTAGCGACTCGAAACAAATGACTTTTTTTGGCAGAGGAAATATTCTGTCCTTTACGAAAGAATAAATTTTATCCGGAAAGTGGAGAGACCCACTGAGGATAATCGGCAAACAAACCAACGACATAGTGTTGGGACTTCAGATCACAAGGTGAAAATGAATTTGGAAGAGGCTGTAAATAGTCAGGATACCGTTTGATGATCTCTTTGGAAACGTCGTAACCCAAGAGTTAAATTTTCTTGATGGATTAAGGGTATTTCCATACTCCTGAGTGACTGCAGTGAATTTGACAGGTTTCTTATCCTCCACATGCTGTTATTTTATTGACATTGGCGGAAGTCGCTACCAGTTGTTCTTTTTCAATGATGCTGTCGATTATCTGTTGAAAGGCTGTGACACTGTTGGTTACTCCGAAGGAGATGCGATAGAAGTAATAAAAATTTCCACACGCTTCAAAAGCCGTGTACATTTTCTCTTCTCGGATGGATGCTGTGCGCTCCGCAAATCGAATGCATAATGTGATATTTTTTCGGTCATGTCATCCAGCCTCGGTAACCGATAGACATCCAGATAAGTGTATCGGTTGATGGTTTGCCTCTAGTCAGTAATCATCCTCTTTATGGCTATCGCTCGTAGTAACCAGTACTGGAGCGCTCCATGGAGATACGGAAGGCTCAATTATTTTGTCCCTCAGCAGTCTTCGAACCTCCGATTGGATGGAACTCGTCGTTCGGTGAGTGTCGTCGAGATTTTGTAGCGATCGGTTTACAGTTAGGTGCGAGATTTCCAAACAAGGAAGACGTCTCGATCTGAACGGCTAACAGGTTATATGGCGGAAAGAGGAGTTATCACCGTGGAAGGGTAATACAACTTGAGGAAGTCGTGTCCGAACAAGACGTCGGCACAGATGTCTTGGGGGACAAATAGTTCTGATAGGGATGATTCTTATAATGGATGTTAGCAAAACAGCGGCCTTGAGTGTGAATTGACAGACGGCTGGAAGCCATTGTGATTTTACTGAAGGATCTCTCCACTTACAATTTGTCTTCTCCGAACTCCCAGTATTCACAAGTTCTTGGGATATTGTTTACTGTGAAATCCACAGTAGCCTCAATCAGGCAATTGGGCGCCGCAGTAACGATCATCGAGGAGAGTAGAGGATTTATTAGTGACGTTACCTGCTTAAAGTACGTTGGAGGACATTCTGAGAATGGCCCTCTTTCCCACAACACTTGCAGACCGAGTCTTTTGCCAAACAGTCTGTTCGAGGATGTATACCATTACCTGCTACTTCCGGCAGCAGAGATGATGATGGGAGAATAAGTTGGTTAGTGGAACCGCGTAGATTCCTCAGTATACGCTGTCAAACTCGAAGAGTCAACATGTTTGTAATTACTGGTTAGCTATTTCGGAAGTGCTGACTTGTAAGCAATTTCAATTTCGGGCAATTTGTTCTGTAAGAGTCGCTGACGTATGTTGATACATCGTAGGCCGCTGATAGCGGTGTTATGATATTCTTCAGCAGAGACGGACTTGAAGTTCCAGTCTTTTGCTAATAATCTCAGTTTCTGAAGGTATTGTTGAAAGACTGGCCAGTCTCTTGTTTGAACTTAGCTGTTTTCAGGTTTCACATAGATTGCTTAGTGTTGATATAGCAGATTCAGAGATAGGACACCCAACGTCATCCTCGTACACGGAAATAGATGTCCGTCTCGGCAGGGATGTTTTTAAATGCTCTATATCAGTGGAACCATTGTTTTGATGCTGTTGCAGAACTTGGATCAGCGTCAAATCGATCCGGTCGTAAGAATCGTTCCATCTCGATGAAATTGTAATGAATATACAAAAGCAACAATTCAGTTTTCCGGAGATCGAGATTTGAGGTTTGTAAGAAAGGCTTTATTCGTTTCACAATTGGACTGAGCCAAAAAGGGGAATAGTTAATGCGAGTCATAGGACTGAGTAGCATAGAAAAAGAACGACAATACAACAATACAGTTCACTACAAAGTAAGTCTTATTCCTCCCGTTTTTACTCTTCAGCGGGGGTCTTTTACTTTCTCCATGGTTATACGACACGTTGTGCGTCGATACCAACCACTAATTTATCGCTGTCGGATGAATATGATGATAATTTATACTGCCATCATTGATTTAACCATTTTAGGCTGTTCAATCTGCTCTGCCTATACGGGAACGTTGTACGCATCAAATATCTGCGCACCAAAGAAGGTTCCGCTATGGCCCAACTTGGTGATACCATAAGTGTGGATCGTACCATACGTAATTTATCTGGAGCTCCGCTACTGGACAATAAACTGTTGGTAAGCTTCTTTACATTCCTGAAATGGTTTGATCAACCCAAATTCTGTCTCTGTCTTTATAACACGATATCTTTCCGTTATGTATATAGTCGCATTAGTGTTAGACAGCTTGATCTCGACGTGTTAATTTGTTTCCTAACTGTGACCAATCGTTTCTAATTCTTGGATACTAGACTTGACGGCTTTTGTTGCCGCTCATTCCGGGAGGAGTTTGGATCAGCACTGTGTGACGAATACTGACGTCCAAGATCAGCCTCCTTGGGGTTCATCTCCATTCATATGGTATGCATTTTGATAGACCTAGGAAACCTAGTTTCCCGATATGCGTGCCTTATAAAATTATGCGGCGGAGGTGTAGCGAATGAAAAATGAGTCGTGTTTCCACAGCTAGGGCCATCTTCGCTGATCTAGGACAACCATGGAAACAAAGATGCACCTTTGTGATGTTTAAAGGTCGCGTACTTAAGGCGACTGTGTGACTATTACAATTCGGCAGCGAAACTCGGCTTCTCAGGATAGAACACGTGAACCGTCTTCAAGTTGTTATCCGTCGATGTCTACGTTCGGTCGCTCGCATCGAGTGGCATCAACGGGTAAGCAGAGGTAAGGAAGCTGGTATTTGGTAATGACTGTCAAGCGAGTTCTCTCTGTTCATTCCTCCTGTTCACACAGACTCAGATGGCTAGGCTATGTATCAAGGATGTTAGTTAGTCGTCTGTTACACTGAACCATTTTTGTCGACGCTACGACCACCTGGTGTAAGATGCGAAGTAAACAGGTGATGACCTGGCGTAGAGAAATGAAGTCGTTCACTTAGGGATGAGCCACTGTAAGTCGAGTTCCTCTCCCGGACTGAGGACCTCGCAAATCACGCAGTCGGTGGCTGAAGATGTTAGGTAAAACGGTGGTTAATCAGGTTATAGTGTGAGTGGTGCCGTTGTTCGACCCAGTTGTCCGTGAAGTAAGTGCACTTAATGACACGGGATAGTGAAGGCCGTAAGGACACTGTTTTGCTGAAGACGCCTTGTTTTTACTTACTGACTAAGATTGGTTGGTTCTTATTCGGATGCAATGAGGGAACATTCTTGGCGTGCCGCTCAAATCTGTTCTACTAGTGTGGATTGCCACTTTTCCGGTTGCTTTCCTACAAGTCGTGTTGTAATCCTGTGGAGCATGAACGCGGATGACTGATACGAACAACGATGAACGAATAACGCGAATTGAAACCTCTTCCAGTTGGTCCCAAACACCAGAGCCATTGAAAACTGACAAAACAGAATCCTGATAGGCAATGTATTTAGTTTTGCGAATCTACTTGAAATACTCTGTACCTATAGGAGAGGATAACCTCGTGGCTGTAATTGTGCGCGGGGATAGATTTGCACCCCGCGCTGATCGGTATCTCAGTAACGGATTGATATATCAGAATTTTGACTGCGGAATCGTGTTCTTCTGGATCAGGATTACTGTAATCCTAACACCCACTAGCGTGCTTTCATGACTATGTTAAAATGGCATCTGTATCATTTCTAGTTCTTCCGCGTAGTTTTATTAGTTTCCAGCCCTCTTAGTAACGTTTTCTTCCAGGATATTCCACGTCACTGTTGGGGTAAGCGGCGACCTGAGCCACTGTACCTTCTGGTCAGACTGATGGCTCCTGTGACGATTATGGTGAACTGCGTTGAGTGTTAACAACATTGAGGCGAGACGATAATTTGGTGCATCTCTACTCATTCAGGCACTAGTTAAAGACAATATGTTGCCTTCGTTGGGTATTCTTCTGTTTTCAATAAAATGGAACGACATCCTTCTCGTTTTCCTCGTCGATCTGTGACTCCTGACTGTTTTAACATTTTCCAAGTTATTTTCATGAACTCTGTCCTTCCGTGTGTCTATGGCGTCACCCGTTGTTCTAATCCGACATTCTGTTTGTTTTAAAAGAGTTTAAATTAGCTTAAAGCTTTTGTCTAATTTTCTCTCTCGCATTTATCAACCTCACTTTAGTTTTCGAGTGTGACACACGAAGTTAGTGGAGTAAAAAAAAGAAATTTTAATTACGGAACGCGCCTAGATATTCATACAAACTTTCTTAAATATGCTTAATCTGACATGCTTGGCACCAGATAATTACGTATTCGTTTGGCGATTGAGTAACGAGGCGGGGTTCGTTGGGCTCTGGTAAAGTGTGCACACAGACCAACTAGTCTGATGGCTCGGTTATAGATTGTGTTCAAAGTAGCCGACAAAGTTCAACGCTGCCGTAGTTTTCCCTTCGAATAAACAGCAATAGTGTTTAGTTGATATCTATTATTCGTGAACAAATTCTTGGTGGTACCAAGACGGGATTTCGATTTTGTTTTACTCCATCAGATACGTTCCAGCAAGCAGCTTGTCATTGTGGACGTCCCGAAACCGTTTGAATGTGCCGATGCATCACCTCTTAAAGGTTATACGGAGTTCTCGGTGAAAATCGATACATCAATCCGAGAAGGCAAGTAAGTAATACGAAATTATATCTCGCCTCAAACACGGCATACATTATGAAACTGTCGCCAAATATTCTCGTCACAGGACTCTGTCATGGTATTGGTTGATGTTGGCGCAGAACCACGCACCGTAAGTGATTGGCTTGTCTGAAATTATTTCAGATGCTGTAAAATTCCCTTTTACAGTTCATCACTCCTTCCATTTGTGTAGCTCTTTGGTTTCGAAGTTTTGGTATTGAGTTTGATTTGCGTCTGTATAGGAATATTCGATGTTGCGGTCTTGCACGGTATCTGGGACATCATCGCAAAGTGTGATGTTCGTTGTTTTTTAGGTCTATCATCGACTCATATCACATCATGCAGACTCGTTCATTGTCGTTCTTGAAGCGATCGTCACAGTTAACGAATCCAAACATTCTGCTGTTCAAAGACAAAAGGCGATCGTTTAGTACATCAGTCAAAGTTCATAACGGTCTCCTCCCGACTCTTAAGTGACGAAAAGTATTTAGTATATACGCTACGAAAGTCTAATTTTGTTAGGTAATAGAGTGATATAGCCAAAGTCTTACTAGCAGGTGCTACTAGCGACCCACTTATTTGACTACTTAGACAGTGCTGTCAAATATCTTAAGATAACAAGCGATTTATCGTTTCTGTATTGAGAAGCATACCTTACAATAGTGCTTGCCAGTATCTACTCCTAGAATTTCCAGGACCGTTCACATGCATCCCTAGTGTGCACAGCCTCTTTCTCTGTTTGTTTTAGGCGAGTAGCCGAATTTCCAAGTGCTAGTGAAAGATCGTCTTCCGGTCTAGTCGAATGGGCCAATACTGCCGATGCAGTCGCAGCTTTGGCCTTCGCCAATCATTATTCAATTCCCTATCCAAAAGGGCGTTTTCCCTTTATTTTGAAATTATCTTTTTCCAACGCCCCTGTACAAGAACGGCTTCCTCCTGGATCACGACGTTCTGCCGCCCATAATTCGAAAAAACCAAGCAACACCCCGGGCGAATCAAGTTTCCGTCAGTAATCTTCACCAGGTGGGTTATATGGCTGGCTTCAGTAAGTGGACGCCGAACATAACTTGAACACCATGCACAATTGATCGCGGTCTTCATGTTCAGCTAGACTTTCCAAATAGTCCTCGTGCGAAAACTACGAAGACATGTCAGTGGTGCTCAGCTTATATGAACAAATCTCAATTACTTGTACATAATTAACATTGAACAAACCTACTTTCACGTGTAAACGATGTTTTAAACATGAACGGGCTAATTGTAGAACCCTACTTTTGTATGACCATACTTGAGTATGACAGTAGGATCACGAAAGCTGCTAGATGGACAGTATCTGGTCTCATCTTGTCAGTACCTGCTAACTGATATCGGACTGAAGGAGTCTCATGTCTCCGTGCTCATTGATTTGGAGTCCGTTTTGATCTCAAACTCAACTGAGACCACACTCTGTTACTTATGCTTATGAAAAAGTGAAAAAGAATATTGCTCATTTCGTACACATCTGGACTCAACGATTATTTAAATATAATATCATTTTGCAGTTGAGGTAGTTCTTCCATCTTCGCGGTTTCCTTATTACCAATGAGTACAAGTGGATTGTCGACAGTTTTGAATCTCAACATGTCTTTAAAGGATGCAATGACACGCATACAACGTAATTCGCCGTTATTCTTGTCAACCGCACTGAATTCGGCACACTGGAATAGCCTCCGAAGACCAGTATCTTGAGTTTAAATTGCTCAGTTGCACAGCTATTTCCTTACAGTAGCGAACTAATGTATATGACCTTATCAACTAATTTAAACAAATATGCAACATCATGTCCAGTATATTTTCAGTTTGTTACTGCCCCACTTGAAGGTATTCTCTCACACAACAGGCATTGGCGGCTGATGATTGCGTGGAACAGGTAGAAATCTATATTTCAGATATGCAATTCTTATTGGTGATTATGAAACAGTTCCTAAAATAGGGAAATCTGCATCAGGAATTTTCCCGAAATTGAACGGACGCATGTGCATGGAAAAGCGCGCGTTTAACTGCTCATCTGCATGCATGTATGGCGCTACATCCTTGTGGTCGCGTTCATGATAATCCGGACTGGCGTTCGATAAACAGCGATTGTGTGAATGCTGGCCAGCGGGATCTCTGTTTAACGTCTAAATGACCAGATAGTTTGTATGTTGCAAGTATCTCTTCTACTAACGTCCTTCTAATCTCAATTCCCATCATCGCCTCTTACATCCTTCCTTTAATCACTTTGGGAAGCAGTAGTTCACGTTAATCCGCATGTTTTGCTTTCTCAAATGAATTTGGATCTATCGTGTCGTGCTTTGTCATAATTCATTATCTTTTACATGGACACGTATAATTCTGAAAATATGTGATTTGAAAAGTACAGCGGAATCGTTCCCCGTAGACACTCGCTGTATCTATTTTTCGACGCTCACTTTATATTCACTGTTCGGTTACGTAGTCCATTAACTTTTGTCTGTGGGGTATTCTTCATACACTTTTTCAAGAGATTCATCAAGTAAACATATAAAGGCCGGGAGACATATTGATTAAACTTAGCTTCCAGTCAAGCCATCAGTTTAACAGTTCTGCTAGTTGATTAGCCTTAATTCATTGGGATTGACGTACGAGTTGGTTGATTGTTGGGTATGGTCCATTTCCGCGGTTTTTTTTAACTTGAAAACTCCATCCAGCCGTTTCTAAATTGGGAGCAATGCCCCCCGATTAAATTTGAGGAACGCAACGACCGTGATGTAGAATTTATGCTTAAACATCGTTTCATTCGCTGTTTTCAATTACATACGCGAAATGAAGCCTATAAATTTGGAAGTGTGGGAGCCTACAGACAATATTTTCGGTGATCAATCATCATTCCAATCAAGGTAATAATTAATAATGATGATAATAATAGGTGCGGGTGGAGTTGTAAGGTGGGAACAAATAATAGTGGTAAGGAAATAAAAACAAGAAAAATATTCAATCAGTGTAACCTACTACCAAGGTAGCGATAGATTCACAACCATCTGTGTATAAGCACAATGGTGGTTTCATACAGTGTGCAGAAAGCGCTTCGGAAAAACCTAAAACATGTTTATTCATTGTCTGACAGACAACACGGAGCGCTTTAGCGTGGTGTAATCGGTGTTCAGACTTCTGTTGATGTTTTGTAGTTCCACTTTTAGTACCCAGAAGCCATTTGGGGGGTGGGGGCGTTTTCCCTTTATTTTGAAATTATCTTTTTCCAACGCCCCTGTACAAGAACGGCTTCCTCCTGGATCACGACGTTCTGCCGCCCATAATTCGAAAAAACCAAGCAACACCCCGGGCGAATCAAGTTTCCGTCAGTAATCTTCACCAGGTGGGTTATATGGCTGGCTTCAGTAAGTGGACGCCGAACATAACTTGAACACCATGCACAATTGATCGCGGTCTTCATGTTCAGCTAGACTTTCCAAATAGTCCTCGTGCGAAAACTACGAAGACATGTCAGTGGTGCTCAGCTTATATGAACAAATCTCAATTACTTGTACATAATTAACATTGAACAAACCTACTTTCACGTGTAAACGATGTTTTAAACATGAACGGGCTAATTGTAGAACCCCTACTTTTGTATGACCATACTTGAGTATGACAGTAGGATCACGAAAGCTGCTAGATGGACAGTATCTGGTCTCATCTTGTCAGTACCTGCTAACTGATATCGGACTGAAGGAGTCTCATGTCTCCGTGCTCATTGATTTGGAGTCCGTTTTGATCTCAAACTCAACTGAGACCACACTCTGTTACTTATGCTTATGAAAAAGTGAAAAAGATATTTGCTCATTTCGTACACATCTGGACTCAACGATTATTTAAATATAATATCATTTTGCAGTTGAGGTAGTTCTTCCATCTTCGCGGTTTCCTTATTACCAATGAGTACAAGTGGATTGTCGACAGTTTTGAATCTCAACATGTCTTTAAAGGATGCAATGACACGCATACAACGTAATTCGCCGTTATTCTTGTCAACCGCACTGAATTCGGCACACTGGAATAGCCTCCGAAGACCAGTATCTTGAGTTTAAATTGCTCAGTTGCACAGCTATTTCCTTACAGTAGCGAACTAATGTATATGACCTTATCAACTAATTTAAACAAATATGCAACATCATGTCCAGTATATTTTCAGTTTGTTACTGCCCCACTTGAAGGTATTCTCTCACACAACAGGCATTGGCGGCTGATGATTGCGTGGAACAGGTAGAAATCTATATTTCAGATATGCAATTCTTATTGGTGATTATGAAACAGTTCCTAAAATAGGGAAATCTGCATCAGGAATTTTCCCGAAATTGAACGGACGCATGTGCATGGAAAAGCGCGCGTTTAACTGCTCATCGCACCAGTACATTACCGTATTCGGTTTGCGATTGGGTAACTGAGCGGGGTTCGTTGGGCTCTGGTAAAGTGTGCACACAGACCAACTAGTCTGATGGCTCGGTTATAGATTGTGTTCAAAGTAGCCGACAAAGTTCAACGCTGCCGTAGTTTTCCTTCGAATAAACACATAGTGTTTATTGATATCTATTATTCGTGAACAAATTCTGGTGGTACCAAGACGGGATTTCGATTTTGTTTTACTCCATCAGATACGTTCCAGCAAGCAGCTTGTCATTGTGGACGTCCCGAAACCGTTTGAATTGCCCGATGGCACTCCATCCTTTAAGGATTATACGGGTTCTCGTGAAAATCGATACATCAATCCCGAGAAGGCAAGTAAGAATAGAATATATCCGCCCTCAAACACGCTACATTACTGGAACTGTCCGCCAAATTTTTCGTCCACAGACCTCTGTCAGGTATTTGTTGATGTTGGCGCAGAACCACCCACGTAAGTGATTGGCTGTCTGAATATCATCTTCAGATTGCTTGTAAATTCCCGTTTTTACAGTTCATCACATCCTTCCATTTGTGTAGCTCTTTGGTTTCGAAGTTTTGTTGATTTTAGAGATTTTGCTGTCTGTATAGGAGATATCAGTTGTTGCGGTACGATATGCACTTGCACGGTATCTGGGGTACCATCGCAAAGTGTGATGTTCGTTTTGTTTTTTAGGTCTATCATCGACTCATATCACATCATGCAGACTCGTTCATTGTCGTTCTTGAAGCGATCGTCACAGTTAACGAATCCAAACATTCTGCTGTTCAAAGACAAAAGGCGATCGTTTAGTACTCAGTGCAAGTTCATAACCGGTCTCCTCCGACTCTTAAGTGACGAAAAGTATTGTAGTAATCTATTCAGACTACGAAAGTCTAATTTTGTTAGGGTAAATGATAGCAAAATCTTACTAGAGGTGTCTGAGGTAGTCTGTTACAGCTTGACTACTTAGACAGTGCTGTCAAATATCTTAAGATAACAAGCGATTTATCGTTTCTGTATTGAGAAGCATACCTTACAATAGTGCTTGCCAGTATCTACTCCTAGAATTTCCAGGACCGTTCACATGCATCCCTAGTGTGCACAGCCCCTTGTCTTCTTGTTTGTTTTAGGCGAGTAGCCGAATTTCCAAGTGCTAGTGAAAGATCGTCTTCCGGTCTAGTCGAATGGGCCAATACTGCCGATGCAGTCGCAGCTTTGGCCTTCGCCAATCATTATTCAATTCCCTATCCAAAAGGGCGTTTTCCCTTTATTTTGAAATTATCTTTTTCCAACGCCCCTGTACAAGAACGGCTTCCTCCTGGATCACGACGTTCTGCCGCCCATAATTCGAAAAAACCAAGCAACACCCCGGGCGAATCAAGTTTCCGTCAGTAATCTTCACCAGGTGGGTTATATGGCTGGCTTCAGTAAGTGGACGCCGAACATAACTTGAACACCATGCACAATTGATCGCGGTCTTCATGTTCAGCTAGACTTTCCAAATAGTCCTCGTGCGAAAACTACGAAGACATGTCAGTGGTGCTCAGCTTATATGAACAAATCTCAATTACTTGTACATAATTAACATTGAACAAACCTACTTTCACGTGTAAACGATGTTTTAAACATGAACGGGCTAATTGTAGAACCCTACTTTTGTATGACCATACTTGAGTATGACAGTAGGATCACGAAAGCCGCTAGATGGACAGTATCTGGTCTCATCTTGTCAGTACCTGCTAACTGATATCGGACTGAAGGAGTCTCATGTCTCCGTGCTCATTGATTTGGAGTCCGTTTTGATCTCAAACTCAACTGAGACCACACTCTGTTACTTATGCTTATGAAAAAGTGAAAAAGAATATTGCTCATTTCGTACACATCTGGACTCAACGATTATTTAAATATAATATCATTTTGCAGTTGAGGTAGTTCTTCCATCTTCGCGGTTTCCTTATTACCAATGAGTACAAGTGGATTGTCGACAGTTTTGAATCTCAACATGTCTTTAAAGGATGCAATGACACGCATACAACGTAATTCGCCGTTATTCTTGTCAACCGCACTGAATTCGGCACACTGGAATAGCCTCCGAAGACCAGTATCTTGAGTTTAAATTGCTCAGTTGCACAGCTATTTCCTTACAGTAGCGAACTAATGTATATGACCTTATCAACTAATTTAAACAAATATGCAACATCATGTCCAGTATATTTTCAGTTTGTTACTGCCCCACTTGAAGGTATTCTCTCACACAACAGGCATTGGCGGCTGATGATTGCGTGGAACAGGTAGAAATCTATATTTCAGATATGCAATTCTTATTGGTGATTATGAAACAGTTCCTAAAATAGGGAAATCTGCATCAGGAATTTTCCCGAAATTGAACGGACGCATGTGCATGGAAAAGCGCGCGTTTAACTGCTCATCTGCATGCATGTATGGCGCTACATCCTTGTGGTCGCGTTCATGATAATCCGGACTGGCGTTCGATAAACAGCGATTGTGTGAATGCTGGCCAGCGGGATCTCTGTTTAACGTCTAAATGACCAGATAGTTTGTATGTTGCAAGTATCTCTTCTACTAACGTCCTTCTAATCTCAATTCCCATCATCGCCTCTTACATCCTTCCTTTAATCACTTTGGGAAGCAGTAGTTCACGTTAATCCGCATGTTTTGCTTTCTCAAATGAATTTGGATCTATCGTGTCGTGCTTTGTCATAATTCATTATCTTTTACATGGACACGTATAATTCTGAAAATATGTGATGAAAAGTACAGCGGAATCGTTCCCCGTAGATCTTATTTTTCGACGCTCACTTCTTATATATTCACTGTTCGGTTACGTAGTCCATTAACTTTTGTCTGTGGGGTATTCTTCATACACTTTTTCAAGAGATTCATCAAGTAAACATATAAAGGCCGGGAGACATGATTTAAACTTAGCTTCCAGTCAGCCATCAGTTTAACAGTCTGCTAGTTGATTAGCCTTAATTCATTGGGATTGACGTACGAGTTGGTTGATTGTTGGGTATGGTCCATTTCCGCGGTTTTTTTTAACTTGAAAACTCCATCCAGCCGTTTCTAAATTGGGAGCAATGCCCCCCGATTAAATTTGAGGAACGCAACGACCGTGATGTAGAATTTATGCTTAAACATCGTTTCATTCGCTGTTTTCAATTACATACGCGAAATGAAGCCTATAAATTTGGAAGTGTGGGAGCCTACAGACAATATTTTCGGTGATCAATCATCATTCAATCAAGGTAATAATTAATAATGATGATAATAATAGGTGCGGGTGGAGTTGTAAGGTGGGAACAAATAATAGTGGTAAGGAAATAAAAACAAGAAAAATATTCAATCAGTGTAACCTACTACCAAGGTAGCGATAGATTGACAACCATCTGTTTTTAAGCACAATGGTGGTTTCATACAGTGTGCAGAAAGCGCTTCGGAAAAACCTAAAACATGTTTATTCATTGTCTGACAGACAACACGGAGCGCTTTAGCGTGGTGTAATCGGTGTTCAGACTTCTGTTGATGTTTTGTAGTTCCACTTTTAGTACCCAGAAGCCATTTGGGGGTGGGGGGTGGTAGTGGTCCGAGTGTTCAGTGACCTCTGTGCGGTCACTGTCTGGTTTCCACACAGTGGTTGTCTATGTCTTTCGGCTTATCGATTATTACTTGAGACGATTAGTTAGCTCCCACCACTCGAACCCGGTTGACTTGGTGTCTGTGGCCTTCCTGCGTCCACTGGCCTTTTAAATGGATATTGTATATCTGATTTCGCGTCAGATTTCCACTGGTTTGGCTTGCCACAAAAACACTTATCTGGCTCTGGCTTTTTACTGGTTAGATTGAAGGAAGTATGAAGTGGACACGGACACAAGAATAGTTTGAAGGTTTTAATGAGCTAATGACAACAGAGTGTGGTCGCTTTTAACATCGTGATGAAGTGACGTTGCACTGACCTTGATTGTTATTTGCTCGCTCCATAGTGCACAGAACCTTTCCAACTGTGACGTGGTACGACTCCCCTTGTTGGTTTTACCGCCACTGGGATCCTAGTTCTTCGTCGCTGTTCCCACCAGTCTGCTCTCTACTTGAAATATCGCCTAGTGCGTTCACGGACCTAGAGGATTATAGTCTGGACTTTATTTATTTTCTGTAATACATAGTGGCTGCGTGGAAGTACAGTGGAAACATACGGATTGCATCATATCGATTGGATAGAAAGATGCAAAAAAAGAGACCCGCGGACACTTGGTGAGCTGATGATGCAGATTACTTCGAACCAAAGAGCTCAGCTCCATCCGCAACCCCTAGTCACTTAGTCAGATTTGTCTGTAACACATCCAAGCATCGGCTAATGCAAGTGTATCTCTGCTACATCGCGACGGCTGAGGCGGTCCTAATTAGATGACACTGTATACTTGGTTGATGCAAGTTTATTCAAATTCTCGATTTCTCATGGCCCCTTCCCACTTATCCAAGCCATCTATTACAACAGACCAATATCGTATGTTGCCTTAATTGCCCTCTTACTTATTTGGTTGGTATTGAATGCTTTTTCGTTTTAATTAATATATTTCTTGGTCCCTAAAAAGTGATGAACTGGTGATAGGTCTCTAAAAAGTAGACGTTTTGTCGTTTTCCCCCTGGTAAATACGTTAAAATTTCGAAATGTTCTACATGTCGCGACTTTTCCGTCTGTGATCTGTGAACCTGTCGTCCAACATAAATTGCTTTGACTGATATTAGTACCGTTAAGTTTACGTTAAAGGTAACGGCGATTTATTGAGGGTATTTTCTACGCACGAATGATGTATTGGCCGGTCAGAAATTGCGTCAGGGAGCAGCAAAAACGGATAATTTGTGTTATCGCAAGGTAGCTGGGTTGATAAAACGTTTGTGTACATATCTCAGCGGTTTCATGCATAACGCTCGTCTCATTTCTCATTCTTCTCCACTCAGCCCATGCGACCCAATACAGGGGAATACATCTCAGCACATTCAATTCAGACACAACCAACAGCACACGCCTTCTAGTCGCAGATGTCACACAAGAAGCAATCAGTCTACAAACTACACATCCGCTTTACAAACCCACGTAACTTCGTCAATCATGCCACATGCATGCGGTATTATACAATTTTATTCACTTTTACCTATTCGCCTACCATTTACCACAGCACATTTTTTCATCCATGTTCGCTTTCGCTATCCATTCATTCATAAATCTACTAACACCATCCAACTTCACTTGCGCTTCTTGCTTGAAGGCAGTTATGGCGGTCCATAAAGCTGTTTCCTCAGAGTAGCTTTCCACTTACCTATTCGCTTTCGTTGTAACATAGTGATACTCTGCAGTTTCGTTTACCGTTGTCCGGGCCGAACAGCTTTATCATCAGCATCACCATAATAGACAGCAACACATCAGTGGTTCACACTGATGCTTAACTGCCACAACCACGAAGAAAACCTATATAGGAAGAGAGAAAAAAAGAGGGGAAGGGGACTAACTATTTGAAATAGCCTCGTCTATATTCAAACATACAACATCAAGGCGCCTACACCTTGCAAACAAACAACCGAGCTTTAAGTACAAGTAAGGCGTCATCAGCAAGAGCTTTCTTACGGCTTTCAATGTCCGCATCACTAAGTGCACCCACTTCACAGGCAGCTCGGTCAAACAACATTCACGCCACTGAGCTCGATTAGCCGCCATCTCACCTAACGTCTCCAGCCTACCGACTCTGTGAGTCGCGAGGGCCCCAGCCCGGGAGACGAACCCGATCTACAGTGACCAACCCCTTCGTGAACAATTTCATTTCTCTACGCCAGGTTATCGTCCG
>LOND01001445.1:30453-46391 GCA_014220965.1 Paragonimus kellicotti | reverse complement strand
CGAATGAACGGTTAAAGATTAACCAGAACGAGTGAAACCAAACAAATGTTATATGGAATAAGTCGTGTGTAAGGTCGATCCACTGTGTGTACTTGATATTATTCTTCCTGTCAAGCGTTTACTCGTAATGTCTATACGTGTACTCTTTACTGATACTGCGTAAGTCGGCCTCATGTTTAGTCTGTCTGTGTTCGGTCCGACCAGTTTTTATCCTTTACTGATCGATATTGCTAATCATAGGGTGTCGCGCCTCACTCACGGGTACTATTGGATGCGCGAGACCGCCCGAAGTAATTTTAGTCGACCTCAAAATTCAACCCGTCGACACGCTGCTCACAGGTACCTATCATCATTCGGAATGCTACAACGGCATATGTGCTGTCCTTACTTATGGCGTCAGAACCGCAGTCGGTTATCTCTGAAAAGACGGAAGTACGGTGCGTGCATTTTCGTCGAGTAGGGAATTGACAAACGGTCGTTTAAATCGTAGGTTTGAAATTCTTCTTTCCTATCTAAAATACGTTCGCCAAAACTTCAATCAGTAGATGCCTGAGCCACTACCATTTTTATCAGCGTGTGTATGCACATACGAAACCAGTAATATAATATTGGTGTCTCATCAGCATCTCATGCTGATTCGTCGTCCATAATTCTACTTGAATAGCCGTACCCTACATGATAACTTCAGTCTGCCAACAGCCTTAACACTCGGACTATTTGGATGGGGGTCACTGGTCGCCAGAGCACTGGCTGATACCGAAGACAATAAGCAGGACTGAAGTATCGGAACGAGCGAAAGAAATTCGCCCCCTGTGTTCGCACATCGCATATTTTTGTGATTGCAATCAATGGCATGAGATTTTCTTCACTCAATTTGCATGGTGTTTAATAACGAAATTTCGACCGTCACCGACTTGATCATTTATCGCCGGTCACAAAGTGTTGAAATCTACAGTATTCGGCAGGTGGATTGCCAGTGGTAAGTTTGTCGTTAACGTCATCCTTGTAATCATCAGGTGTGGCCGATTTCCCCTCTATGTCAGTTTACGTTCTCATGGAAACAACAGTGATTGAATAAACGCATGATCGATTTTCTGGGGAAAAAGAAATAATGTATGTGTGCATATCTATAAGAACGCATCATGTAAGAAGAATTGTCAATTTCAACGGAATATGACGAAGGATTGATAAGTATTACGAAAGTCAGAGAGCTTTTGTTGAGTTGTCCGTTCAATCCTAGAATGGTGCGTAAGCCGCATCGATTTCTGGCCCTCCGAATGAGGTCCCGCGTCTGCCATCTCCATGATTTTGTGTGCCTGGTCTGCGCATGAAGGGCACAAATTTTCCGCAGATGGTTTACGACGGTACCACGCGGCCGTGATTATCTGGAAACCAAATGTGCCCATTCGCTTAAGTATATGGTAAACAAATGGTTTCAAAACACAACGCTGAACCACGTTAACAATCGTTGACGTCGAAATTAAATTAAAACGCGGATGAACGGTAGGACAAGCCTAACCCATTTACAAGGCCCTCCAATGGCCTACATATTAGTGAATGTCCTCAATGCACAGATCCAATGCTGATTTTTAACAAAAAAGTTGGACCTAGTTACCTCCTTCGATCAGTAATCAAGCTGATGTCAACCCCTTACGGCACTGCGAACGAGATAACTTGTCAGATCTCTGTTTCGTCCGTAGACACGCGTCAATCTACGTTTAATGGGAAACTGCAGCAGGAGACAAAATGCGCGCCGACGATAAGACCAACTGAATTTACAATTTGTCCATTCAGAAGCTTAATGTTCTAATACCGGTCATAGGTAATGCATCACTTCAACTTACCCAGTCGTTTGCGTCTCACAGTTGACCTTTTACCTCCTCGAGCACACGGACAGATACGTCGCGCTCGGTGCATATCAGGTGAGGAGGTCCGGAGGCTGGCGTGTAAAATATATTGTCCGCCCACTGGATTCACAGTTCCTTCGCACGGATGAACTGCAGTTCAATAGTGGGTTCACGATCGCTGAAAATAAACAACTTCCAAATCGTCACATAAGATGTATGTTTCAACTCAGTGCACATAATACGGTGAAGAAGAGCACTGAGCCAACCGACATAAAGCACAAGATTAAAGTCTGCTCTGGCTCGAACGTATGCGGCTGCGCTTATTTCAAACCACCAGAGGACCAGTTCTCCGCAATCGCGAAAGTAGTTTGTCAAACTCTTCTGTCTCCCATGTTGTGTACCAGTTCACTTGCAGTGACGTTTACATAGGCAGAACATATGGACAACTGTCACAGCGAGTCGCCGAACATATCTCGAAGTGGTTGAAACCACAGATGATGCACCAGCCTCAACTTGGTGCACTGACGGCTCGAAATCCAACGTCATCGATTGCTAAACACATCATGACAACAGGTCACCAAGTTGACCCATTAAACTCATTCAAATATTGTTGCGCAATCGAAACCCGAAGTTATTAGCTTTCTGCGAAGCGATGCTCATTCGAACTTACCAGCCGACGTTATGTGCACAAAAGTGGTTGAGGCAACCTATCGGGTTGCCATGGTCGTGATTACATAATAATTGATGTGCTTGTAGATGTGTCTAGTCCCTGTTTGTCCTATCTATATGATGTATGTTTTACGTTTGCGACTGGTGCGAAAAAATGAAATTTCAAGTTGAACATCACCCACAATTGATCGCAGCTGTCGCATTCCCATAGACTTTCCAGTCGCGATCAATTGTGGGTGATGTTCAACTTGAAATTAACCAAATCCCCGACTACTCATCAGTTATAAATGGAATGTTAACATATCGCAATGTCTTCTTTCTACTTTGATGTTTCAACTCTGTTTGGAGTGAACATGCCAGATGGTGAACAACTGAAGGTCATTACTCGTCACTCGGTCTAAGAACACATCAGCCACATGAATGAACGTTCTAAATCGATGACAATGGATAGTGTGTAGTCTACTGCGAGAAGGAAACGATAACACACGGAACGAAACGGTCCCAAACTTTCAGTGGCGGAGCTAGTAAATCGCATAAAAACGTGCCGCGCTGTCCATCAACAGATTGTGAGGCACCATATAGAGCCAACGAACTGTTTACAAACAGGACAGTAAACACATGTCTTGGTAACAAATTGAGTCTACAGTATTTCTATCTCCCTACTTTCTGTTGTACGATTCGTTACATCCATCCTACAGTTTCTTTTCAAAGGAACGGCTAACGCATACTGAATGTTTGTGGATTTTGCCTTCAGAAGGTTAACAGGTCAATCAATATCTGGACGCTTGATCACGCACTGTTCCATGCCTTATCATTTGTAGTGGAAATTGCATCCTATTCGTTGTTGTCGATTCGTGTTGCTCACTCATGACTGATCTGTTTTTTGAACTGAGTGACGATTATGAAAGTTCGTGTTCCTGTCGTTTTGAGTGTGCCGTTGAAGGACAATGTAGAGCGATGACGATCTCGGGTGTTTCAAACTGAAACTTGGTTACGTACGGTTGGAAGTACGCCAACGGCTTACATTTCCTACCAAATTTTCCCAGGATATAAAATCTGTTGATTAGCTCATCCATTATTGATCATGTTTACTGACCTACTGCTCCGCGTGCCCCGTCGCCACTCTTGTTCTCTGTTAGTCTGTGCAGTGTGAAGATAAACCAGTATGGCTATTTGCTGGACAAGCAAGTTGCCCGTTTAACCGTAAACAATAAAAGGGTGAGAGCAAGTCGGTGTGAAACAAAACAATTCCGTTGTCCGTGCTTCGGGGCGCACGTTTAGTTCACGATCGGACCCAGTTCGATGTTCACTGTGTTATGGCCCATTGGATTCGTCACCCACGTGCTCATCCAACCGGTTGACTCAAGCACTGCAAATGTGTGCATACGGACGCAGATAATTAATTCAATAGGATGCCTTACGTGCCAACAACCAGGTATGACAAATTTGGAGAGCACACTCAAAGTAACGATATTATCAGAACAAACTATGATCAGATGTAACACTGAAATCACAATCCGAGTTTGAACAAAACAGTTAGGACACGAAGAGTAGTAGATGCAAACATTTCGTATTGATTCGTCAGTACCAAATTTACAGTAACATGAATCGGCATTTTATTCCAAACAATTAGGGGGTAGAATGGGCAGTGGGTTAAGTATGGTCACTAAGTCCAGGCAGGGACAAGTTCACGGACAGTCGTTTTTGAACACAGAAAGCCGACTGATTGCGACCGTCTCAGCAAACCGCAAGAATCTTCGATTGGGATGACGTAACAAGATTCTGAATGCACAGGTCGGGTCGATGACGTGACCAGTGGTCAGGATGTCTTGCGACTGCGGACACTGGTTGTTTGCGTGTTTCAAAGACTGCCGTTCTTCAGTAACTACTGAGTTCTGCACCCATTTAGGCAAATGTTCCTTCATTCTGGAAATCAAAGCACCTCTCGGTTCTGCCTATGTAACTTTCTTTGCAGTTACATGTAAATTGGTAGACACAATGTGAGTTGGACCTACAGGCTGATCTTTGAGTGAAGGCACAGGTAGCAAAGTTCCGCTGTCGTAAATGTTCGTTTTATCGGATTTTTCAAAATCTGTTTTGTTTACTGTGGTCAATACGAAATGGTTGTATCTACTGCTCTTCGTGTCCTAACCGTTTTGTGGCAACCTCCCAACGGAACAGAATGTTCTGGGTTTCTAAAGCGATGAATACCCGGAATTGTTTGTGGAATTGACGTCCATCCGGTATTTAAGATGTTGGAGATGTACGCAGAAACCTTATCAATATCATAACACTGGATTTTACTGCCATCTTTAGGCCAAATACAACACAATAAATGCGAGAATATTTTGAACAGGGAAGTCACGAGCAATTTTGTGCATAATGTATTTGCAGGACTTTTTGCAAAATTTCACAAGGTACGTAAAGCAGTATGCGGGTTTATATAAAGAATGTCAATGGGCGTTGTGGGGCCAAACAAACAAAATCAATAACCACATGCGTCAATGCACACAAGTTATGATGGTATTCTGGTACTGATGAGCATCCTGTGCCCAGAGAGATGGCATTCACTTTTTAACTGCCACCGTTTTGGCGAGCCGAGAAACTCCCGATTCTTTGTAAACTAATGTATTCGAGAGGTTTTCTGCAGGTTCCAGTGATGTCGACACGGCAAGAAATGTCTCGCGGCCGACAGCGTCGTTTTTTTCCCTGATCGATTACGTTGTGACCTGCCTGTGGTTTCCATGGTCGCTTTGCGGAACAAAACTGGAATGTGCTCATTGACCCGATTGCGTAATGACCGTTCCCCTCTGCCTAAGTAAAGTGAGTCAGCACTCATGAGAATGCTTAAATGATGGGAGATGTGGCACTGAGTGGTGGCGATGCTTTCAGCGGTAGTGGTGAGATTCCGGTGATCATCATCATAGACAGCAATACATCAGTGGTTCACACTGATGCTTAACTGCCACACAACCACGAAGAAGAAAAAACCTATATAGAAAAGACTGGTTATTTCCTGTCGTCCTTGAGTCTTCGATCTGGAGTCTGATTGGCTGTTCCTTGTTGCTGTCGAACTTTGACCTCAATCTGATTGGTTGGTCCTTGTAAATTGATTGAGTAAGTCATTTCTTCGTTTTGGAATCCCGTTGGCCGGTTTCGACTTTGGTCTGATCTGTTCAAGTTGCTCCGTTCAGGTTCACCGGCATTTGGGCTTGATGGTGTCTACATCTCTTCAAATCCTTGGTTCGTAGATTTTGTCCAGCTCGATGTGCTTGTTTATTGATCCGGCCGATGAATGCCAAGCCTCGAGAAATTCTCTTGCATGTCTGGTGTTGGCCTGAGTAAGGACTTCTGCGGTATTCAAGTTGAAGGTGTGTCCAGTTTCATCTTCGTGGACGGAGATCAAAGAAAATTGATCGTGTCTCTTGATGGCTAATTCGTGTTGATAACTTCCGTCCGGTTTGGCCGACGTAGTGTTGTCCACAGTCATTGCATTGGATTTTGTAAATGACGTTTCTTCTGTCGGCGGGTCTGAGTTTTTCTTTCGGTTTTGATAGTATTCTTCGTAGTGTTGCCGTTGGTTTGTGTGCTAGCGTAATACCATGTGGTCTCAGAAGTCTTGCTGTCATTTCCGATAGTCTTGATGTATGGTAGTACAATTCGTTTTGTTGATGTTTCGGTAGAGTTCGGATCTCTTTCTTTCTGCAGTAAACACCGTCTGATGAAATTTCGTGGGTATCCGTTGCGAAGAAATACTCGGTACAAGTAATTTTCTTCAATGTTTTGGCTCGTTTGAACAGAGTTCGAATGCAGCTCCTTTTATGGCATACTGGGTGGGCGCTGTGAAAACTAAGGAGTTGGCCCGTGTGCTTGTTTCCGGTAGGTCGGTGTTCCTGGTAGTGGGATACCACGTGTATTTTCGGTAGTCCGCAGAATTGAGCAGTGGTTGCATCATTCGGTTGCATTTTCCAGCGTTCCTGTTTGCTTATCTCGTGCGTAGCCTCTAGTTTCTTTAGTGCGGTGTTGATTTTGTTGGCCAGTTTTGTGGTAAGATCAGCATTGAGTAGGCGGTAAGTGGTTGTGTCGCTGAGCAGCTGTTTTGCTTTCTCCACGTAGTCTGCTTTGTCCATGACAACCGTCATCCGTCCTTTGTCAGCTGGCAAAATGATGATGTCATTTTTCTTGAGGTTGTTCAATGCTCGTTGTTCGCGTTGGGTGAGGTTATTGGAAAGCTTGCTGCGGGTCATGACTGGGACGATGGTTTGTCGGATTCGGTGCTGTGCTTCTTCTGGCAAGCCGTTAGACTTCATTGTGTGCTCCAAGTTTGCCAAGTATTCTTTGTTAGTTGCATCTCTCGTGTTAAAATTGAGTCCTTTGACCAGGACGTCTTGTTCGTCGTTGGAGAGTATGTGATTGGATAGATTTCTGATCCACGTGTAGTTGCTGGTGTTGGCATTCTTCTTTGCCAATTTCGAGAGTTTTGCTTCGAGTGCCATTCTCTTCCTATTCTTGGTTCTTGCTACTCGCTGTCCTATCGCTATCTCTAATTTCCGTAACTGATGTTCGTCTATTATTTGCGGCCTTCTCGCCCAGCTATCACGATGTTCTCATTATTATTGTAACCGATTATGGGCATCGGTTGTCTAGCTATCGCCCAAGCTTATGGATGATTGAGCGGCAGTCTGTGGTTGATACTTGGTGGGAGAATGTTTCGACGCAGGCATTCATGCAAAAAGAATAGTTGCTCACGCGTGGAAGCTCCTCTGCATGCAAAGGTCTCCCAGCAACGAGCGGTCTTTGGCGTTGTGTGCCCATGTAGACTCGGCGAACATACCAATAGCAAAACCATCAACTTGAGCTACGAACACCACCACTGTTCACAACACTCAGAGACACCAGGGTATAAATATACATTTGCTCTATGAAAAACTTAGTTTTGACATTGTTGCCGTCTACTTGGTAACGGTTGATAGCTGGATATTGTCGAAATAAGGTCGATATAAACGAGCTTGACTGGTGACCGCATCTGCGTTCTGCTTTAAGTGAATAGCGAAAACATCGCTTAGAAGCAGATCGCAGTGACACCACCGGCTTGTGCAAGGCCAGTCATCTGCAAGTATAACTCGACGCTCGCTGTGCACAGCACCAGATGACGTACTAACTCAGACACAGGCTCACGTAATTTCAGTCGATATATTGGCCAATTATACTAATCGTCTGCATTAGGGGAACATCAACAAAGAAGCCGTTTATACTGACCGTGCTTGGTGAGAAAGCCCAAAATGTAGAGCAAATCAATTAACTCAGAACGATCACTCGCCGTTTGTTGAATCGTTGATTGCTTAACTGGCTGCAGAAGTAGGGCCAACCGCCTTCCCAACGTATTTTTGTGCCGAACTAAACACGGATAATATTGGTATGAAGTATAACGTTGTGGAGTTTGGACAAGCCACACAGTTACGGAATGCGTGATCCTCTAGGAGCAACAGATTTTGCTGTTAACCGATCAATGAAGTGTCGTTCCAGCAATGTCAGTACTCCTTTGTTAACACGTCGTTCAAGTTCAGCAGAAGTGTCTGCCAAACCATCGGGAAAGAATTTGGTGCTTTCATTCAATAAAGCTACATGTATAGTCAGCTTTATCCATAAGCAAAACATCGGAGCCTCTGTTCGACTGTAGGATTATCACAGTCCAGAAAGGGCATCGGCATGTTTTGTGTTCTATTACACAGTTACTGATGTCAAAAAACCTCAGTTATGTGATCTGAATAACATTCATTTTCCTATCTTTCGCGGTCAAACGGATCAGTTGACAGCTTTACATGCAGTTCCCGTTGCTCGCTTCGCTGGAACTAGATGATAATGTGTTGACGGTTGTTCGGATTTTCCCTCTATTCTCAAGGACACATCCGCCCTACGTTTATGCAGCGTGTCGATTCGTCCCTCAGTCCGACGTTCCCGCTGTCAAGTTCATTTTTTCCTCATGGTTACCCTTATACTTAACTTGCAACGCAAACATCAGGGCACTGTTCCTTTTATAGCATAAAAGCAGTAGAAAAACGCATGGAACGATTTATCGGGAAGAAACTACCTCCGATGGTAAGAAACAAACAGCTCACCAAGGTAGCGAGCGGTTACTATTATGCCCATCGTACGAACAGCTACGGCCGAGAAGACAGTAAATGTCGAAGAAATCAGTTCATGTTTGAAACAGTTGGGATATGGCTTCGTTACCACACCACATTATAGCAAATCGTAATAGTATTTGCCAGCTAGCTGTATCTCTCATGTCCACCATGCTAGTCTGGTTATTTAAATGGGACACACTACTTGGTCGATGAATCCCACATAAGTGGATATTGTTCACATTGCCTTGTTCATAAAGTTGAACGCAGCACTTAATTCACGGGGCTGAATTACAACTAATTCGAGATTTGCGGCAAGCGTTTCATCCTGGCCTGTGCTCTGAATCGTGCAACTCCTAGCTTTTAAGACTGCTCCAACACCCACTTATTTGTTCCCATACCGCCTACAAGCAGAACGACAGCATAATTACCGATTGAAGAGAGACAAACGTCCGTGTGTGCACATCTCATACGGATAAACCACCGCGCTGATTGTCATGCGCTCTGGTCATTTAGCCGACGCGGCACAGTGCGCGTGCAATAGTACGACACAATTTTCAGGCAACTCGTCGAACAGATCGTACCAATACAATCATCTGGAGGGGAGGGACAATGAATCCAAACCAAAGAGCCACAGAAATGAGCAAGCGATGTGTATTAAACCCACTGAATCCCAGTTTGTTGCGAAACTTGGTTTGAAAAGGCAACCCGATGAGATTAGGTAGGACTGAAACTAGACAGAAGGCGGATATAACACTTATTAACAGGAGCTATTAAAATCTAGTCCCTCAAACCACGTTAACCTTCCACATGGACAGCTGAAAAATAAAGATTATTTTTGGGAATGACATCAAGTACGCCAGAGAAACGATTAAAAAATGCCCAGCACGCTGCAATGCAGAGGTGTTGTTTAACAAACTGACACAAAAAATGTGAAAGGTTGCGCAAAAACAATGTATGCAGTTGTATACTCGGACCATACATACGCAATGGGTAGAATCCAAAAGAGCCGGAACCAATTTAGCACTGTTGCGTGAACAGTACATCAGCAGTTTTCATACACACCCAACATACAACCAAGAAAACGATATAACAGTCTAAATAGACATGAACCAACGGTAATGATGATACCACGGGGTTACGTGCGTGCATTGTGTGGATAAATGAATGCGGGAGAATGATGCTTGTGTGATGCGCGATTGGGAGTTGCTGCAATGAACATCGTCTGTGCATGTCTGGGAATGAATTGAGCTGCACGGCTGTTCGTACTATCGCCTGTACATGGGGAAAGAAGAGGCAGACCGCAACATTGTCGTGTACATATATATGGCATTGGATGTGTCCAGCTTTGTTAGACAACGATATCAAAACTATAATGTTACACGGCCCTATGCAATGCACATGTACACGTGAATCCTAAACTCGCATCAGCGCAACCATTCGACGAAATACGGCTAAGGTGGTTATGCAAGACGCTCACCGATTCCTTCTAGTGATCACAAGGCAAATCGAAATTATTAGTCAGAATGGGCGGTTAGAACAGCCGACTTCTGTTATGGGAAGTGAATAAGGAACGCTGGTAAAATTATGAGAGTTGATTGTCCGAACCCAACAACTACAATCACCACCTAACACAGGTGTTACGTAGGTTGATCATTGTCGTGGGATATTAACAGCATGAGGGATATTCCAAACGGTGCTTGGAGGTAATGGACTCACTCTGACTTGCGGATTGTTTATTCCCGCTGACCGTGGATAACTTCACCCGCAAAAGACAACTTCAAAATGAACGCATATCCACCATCCGGGTTGGGTATGTCATAATGATTGACGATCGCGAGAGCTGCCAATGCATCCGATTCTTTGTCCCACTGGACCAGACCGGAGGAAGTGCGTCCGGTCGTTTTGATATAAGGGGCCATTTTACTAAAATGCGGCAAAAAAAACAATTACATGAAGACCAAAAACAAAAGTGTTCATGTACAACAGCTTGACTGTAGCTATCAGGCTACGTATGGTTACAAAATTAAGTCGTAAATACCCGATCCACAAGTACCGAAAAGATGCACATGAGAGCTAGTAAAACTAGGAAGCGAGCTACCCAGGCATCCTCTAAGCTAGGGCAAGCGTCCGACAGCCTGAAAGACTTACGTCGTATACGTATCGTCCAAAAGACTGATCCCGTGAGCTTGCTGTTCACAAACAAACTGCTTTATTGTCTAGTATCTCAAAAATCCTAGAAAGCATAGGCGAAAACCAGTTGCGAGATTACACTGTACAGTTTGACAATCAAGATGGATTCTGAAATAGCTTCTCGTTCGAGAAACACACTGAAAGCGAGGAGACGGTGGAATAAACCATTCAACTTTTCTAAATGAAAAGTGACGCACACTGATCATTCATTGGGTAGTTGGTATTCTCTAGATCTACGGAAGATTGGCTTAAGCGACATAACTGTGCCTCTCAATTGCGCCTTGCCGAATGAAGCTAAAACAACAACCAACGCTTCGTGATACAGTAATCGAGAACTTCATTTACTCTGTCATTGCTGTATAAATATAGTCGAAGTGGTCGCCACTCAAAAGCGAGCCCCAATGTGGGCTGATTATGCAAATTCATCTGTGGCAACTTTTTGGACGGACAAGACCAGTGCAGTTTTGCAGAGATCATGAACGGCCTGTATTCAGGCTCAACTGACATACCGCACTATCGTGAGATTATTCAGTCACCATGAAAAGGTGTCGAGGATAAAAGTGTAGAAAGCGCATCAAACGATATACTTAATTGAATGGTGCGAACCAATGGACAAAAAATCATTGTCTAACATTTTTTAACCGTGTCTGTGGCCAGCGCAAGTTAGTCCATCAAATGTCAACATTACTGTCTGCTACTGAACATATGACATGCTGCTAAAGCAAGTCTGATACACCAGCGACAGGGAAATTGGCGAGAATCAAACGTTATTGATTTGCATCGGAGCGCGAGATACCAGGTTTGCTGGTAAAAGGAATACGCTAGCAGCCTTTACTATCACGCGTAATCTCAACTAGATAGGTTGGGGATTTAGCATACACAGCGATACAATGTTTGAAAATGAATGGTCTGAATGTTTGCGATAGAATTGGATGAAAATAAGTTATTGAAAGTGGCATGATAAGAATGAAGTCTATAACGTAGCAAATTAATTTCGATAGTACAGCAATGTTGTAGTTTCATTTTCATTCGAAAATACCCATTGAAGTTATCCTCATGAGTCTCATTTTCGTAGGTCAGCTAGTGCCACTAAAACTTTGAGTGGAGAGAACGATGAAATATACAACCAACAAGAATATCACAAAGCTACTTAGAATCTTAAGTGACTGGTGTGAGTTTTATTGGAACTAGATATGAAATTCACTTTATATGGGAATAACTTTGGCATAGTAACAGGTTCGCACCGGTTGAAACAGATGTCAAGAAAGCGGATATTAACTCGACCGGGAAACAGACCTTGTGGCGGTATTCAGTTGATTCTACGTTCAGAATAGTGGCGTCTAAACTCATCAACACCGTCAAAGGGAATACAACATTAGTGCAATCGAAAATGATTGGTCATTATTCATCCTGGCGTTTAGAACCACAAACAATGGGCGTCAGAGTTTCAAACCTGAGAAAAAATGGGCAGACAACCGCAGCAAAGCTACTGTCAACCAGCTTCATTTATCTACGGCGAATGATCTCTGTTCATTTGACAAAATACACCAATCCGGCTGCATCGTCAGAAAAAACAATTAGTTGGCTACCGTAGTCAGATTATCTCTGGCTTTTCAACATAAAAGACAGATCACCTGGTTCATTTGATTCTTGTGACTACCCATCAATTCTTGCCTATTCGTTTGTCACCTAACGTGTGCAACTGAACTCAAACATCACGAAATCGATGACGCCGTGTAACCATATAACACAGCTCTTGTGAAGTAAATCGTGTGAAAAACCGTCACAGCATCGCTGATGTCAAGCCTATCTGATACATAAATGAAGGAAGGAATACCCAAACAGCAATAGAGAAACCAACCGTAAACGGGTTTGTATGAAAATAAACTGACGTAAGCTATGATAATGTGTGTGAACGAATGCTTGTGATCACACAGTAGAATAAGGTAACACGAGGCAGAGTGATTCAAGATAGGGGTCAAATAAAACAAAACCATTTCAGAAATCGAGTCGACAGGCAAAAAATGAGTGGCGTCATGCATGAATAACAAAAACTTGCGTTGGTAACGGTGCCCCCAGTTTAGTACAGATATCCTGCATATCCTGTATAGAGAAATTGAGCGGACAATTCCAGTAGTGAAGAGCGCATGAAGGCTTGAAAGAACGGTTTTTGCCTGCAAGCGTCGGAGTAGAATATCGGTTGTTGCGATTTTGTGTGAAGTCTTTGAACGAAGGGGTTCCGTCAGGTAAAGTGTATGGTTGAGGAACATCCATGATGCTTGTCTGCCTGCTGGGTCGTATCTGTGACGGCGAAAAATTGTTGCGACATCATTACACACTTAGGATGAGAAGAATAAGACCAGCGTTTCTCAAATCGATAACCGCGAAATATTTGGACAGAAGCTGAAGGATAGTTTGTGTACAGACCGTTGAAAAGACTAGACAGAACCGATACAAAAGATAAACCAAGCATTTCTGTCAAGAAATAACCTCGTGATCTACGGTTAAGCTCATCGCAAATACTGTATCCATGACACCAGAAGCGACAAATACATCTCAAGCGAGAACAGAATAACAGCGAATTGTTAGGTTGTCTAGGCACTGTCAAATCAATCACTCGATCTGGACCGTCTCGAAAAATAAAGCATGGGTAAGCCACGGTATGTAAGTTGAAGATTGTAATGACGGTTTCCCGTTGCAAGTTGAGGATGAGAAGCGACCAAGTAACGCATGCCTATAAACAGATGGTTCGATTTTTAAAATAGAGGCGGGAAGCTTATTTGGCAGCCACAGGATTACTAATTCTAGTTAATCATCACAACTAATCATGAGGCACGTAGCAACGCGACAGTTACCCATGTCACCCATGGGCTAGTCCAAATGACACGTATCGCCGAACGAGAAGTGTTGGTTCTTACGAGGTGTTGAAACGTTTGACTGTTAGATAGGTGGTTGGTGAAAGTGAGTGGGAGAATACATCTCAATCAGTTATTTATGACAGCCTAACCAGATGTTACCGTGGCTCGAGAGACTGTTCACAGCAACAGTAACGTGGGGAATATTAAGATGAATTTATCCAAAAAGGGAGGAAATCTGTTAAAGTAAAGCAGAACCCAAACGTAGTGGTTGCAGGCACATTACTGATTGCAGCGAGGTACCATATCTGACAGTTTCCAACCAGATAATCGGGCGGGCATCTGGTCCTTAACTCGGCAGGCGGTACCCACCTACTCTAATCAACATAAGTCAAGACCTTCATATTTCTTGATCACGCTGTTGCTTCTCCACCTCACGGTTTTAACTAATTGTGGACGGTTTTAACAAAGTCAGGTGTAGTGAACGTTCAACTGGCATTCGGAGTAACTAACTGACCGCGTCTCCCCCGTTTTCCAAACTACAGACTGACGAGTGACCGTGTAGCTCACGCAATCGTCCCGCTTTATGTGAGCCAGCCGATAGGGGACGATAAAGGTCAAACGCCAGAGTCTAAAAAGAGAGTTTTACGAATTAGGAATTATCTTCTATTTTTTAACCTCAAAATTAAGGTTTTCGCTTCTGGTTGCAGGGCAAATCGGTAGCAGTTAATCGGTGTTGTATCGCCATCAACGACAAGGATTTTCACATGTGTCGGGTTAAAACCAAAACCTGTGTTGAATAACAAGGTTTACTGATTCTCGTTGATAAAATGTGAATTTTAACGATAACTGTTGCAGCTTGGTAATCTCATAGACACTTCAACCAGCCTCTTTCAAAAAGAAGCACTGCAATTGCAGCTAGAACTTGTTAATACTGCACATACTTGTGATGACCGGGAAATGAATTGGGACCACGCTTTCATGAGACAACCGTGCGGACCACCATGTCCTTGACATCACATTCGACACACCCGAATTAGCACACGCGAGCGGTCAGCCTCAAGCTACAGAACTCGCGATCGTAAGATCATCGAGTAAAGTTAACAGGAGAGTTACTATGTCTCCTTTAGAGATTATCGGTCATTGAGGTAATGGTCAACATGGTTACCTCATAAAAGCATGACCAAAGTTCAAATCATGGTCGTGTTAAGAATATGCACTACTGACAAGCCCTGTTTAAAGCAAAACGCAAGTGTAGTGTTTCTTTTCGAAAAATGCTAACTGAAGTCAGTGGAAGTGTGGAGGCTGCGGCAAATCGTGAATGAGGTTCAAATCATGAAGTTTTTTTTCGATAACTGAATAACACTCAAACTTCAAACAAAGCACTATACAATATATGTATACTGACCAGTAGATGAAGACCCATCAGAGTACATCCGGACAGATTTTCCAACAGGCGATTCACTGCGTGCTCGTCGCCCATCTGAGCCATTGCAGAACCATCGTAGGATCGCAGGAATTTTATGCGCACAACATTTCCATACGGACACAAAAGGTTGAAAAGCCTAATAGAGAAAAAACGCAAAAAGACGGATACATGGACGAGAAAGAAAATAACCGCTACGGAATTGTCCAACGACTGACAGAACACACAATGACCAGCGCACTGAAAACCGGTGTACGTGTACCACAGGATACACGTGGTTTGAAAGTTATGATATACGACCATGCAGCAAGCAGTATGGAAGGATTCAGATTGTGAGTTACCCATCCGTCATGAGTCACGACTATAACCCATCATCCTTCACATTTAACCATGACGAATAATTCGGCTGTTCTACATTGTAAAATGATTTGGGAGGATTGAGTCATGGAAACCGCCCAGCGAGCTGCTCTAATAAGATAGTACGGATCTACATTATATCTGAGCAGGTTTGTGGTATACATTTTTGAAACACGCAAACCTAACATTACTTCACCATACCGAGTATCAGAAAAAACTGTCATCTCCCCCACATGAATGGACAGCGAAGAACGTTCACGCTACAGTACGCAAAAGTGGGTACGATAACATTTGAACGCACAAAACGACCGTGAAGAACCACTGAGAAGCGAGAATCTCACAACATTAGAATGTTTTATCGTTAGGTAGTAGAAGTCAGCCGGCCAAGGTGCAACGTAACACCGAAGGCAGGTTAAAACAATCTCGACACGGATGTCGCTTACCATTTGAGTCAATTTTCTAGAGC
>LOND01001445.1:16381-28071 GCA_014220965.1 Paragonimus kellicotti | reverse complement strand
GACGCTGAGCGAAGGAACAATGGTATCGTGCTTGTGAAGCTAACGAAACGACAAACTGGAAAAGTTTGGTAATCACTGGTTTGGATGGTTGTATGTTCCTCAAACGGACAAGCAGCACATCTGAATGTTACCCAGATAGACCAATCAAATAGGTCTCGATTAGTACGTAAGCAATTTAACTCAAAACTGTCAAACAAAGGAATCCAGCAACCAAGATGCGCTCGTAGTACTATCACAGTCAATCAACGTATAATTTTCTGGTGAACATTTGGTCCAAAATCATAATAGCCCTCCTTCTGTCATCGACAGAAAACAGCCAGAACACAAGCGTATATCAGTCTTTTAAAAAAGAGACTCACAAACAAGTCGACTAACGGAGGTACGGACTCTAAAACCGACCAATACGCGGAAGAAAGACCGGTACAACATCAAGCTGGCTACATACATTCTCTTTGACGGAACGCGGCATGTACTAACAACCGCCATACCGCGCGTACTTGCATGTGAGAGACGGTCTACCAAAACATGTGGTGCCATCGATCAACTTTCCACTGACCGAACCTGCCGATCTGTTTCTTCAACCAGTGTTTAGAAAAAATTAAAACGTAAATAACTCATTAAGAGGGCTTGCCGGACTTGAGGCTAGCAATATTTCGGCTTTGTTTAGGTTGCATAGGGCTACATAATAGTGTGCATGGCGCACCCACAAATTATCTTCAAAATCCCAAGACAAATCACAACTCACCGATCGCAATTCATTTGTTCCATATTCATATTGTAGACCATAGCAACAGGAGTGAATAAATGTGCCGGAGTAGACACTGTACACTCCAAAGCGTTTTGTGGTACATTGATCAAACAACGGTCCGGGTACATGGCAAAACTTTGAGGTTGCTCGACGTTATAGTAGGGTTGCTGATCTGGCTGTTGAAAAGTGCCTACAAACAACACTTAAATGAACACAAAGCCTAAACATACCCATAGGGAGCCTGCTATCTGTGGTTTTGCGTCATAAGTGGTGTTCGCACCGTTTGCATTTTGATTGTTCATTTGCTCAAAGTCCCAAGTATCATTGTCGTTTCTGGTGACCGTAAGTCGGGTGGGGCGAGCGTAGTCCACTTTTAATGTGCAACAACCGGAATAAATATCTGCCCCGTTAAGGTTGCGCTTCACAAGACGAGCATCCGCCGCAGTTTTCAACTCTACCATTGCCTGCAAATAAACCACCAAACATGAGTAACGTTCAATAAGCAAAATCCCCGGCAACGCATCAGTGATCCAAACATTCTTCTGTTAACTGAATAGTATTTGGTTTCAAATTGACCCTCCATCTTCCAGTTTATACATCGGAAGATGGTTGGCGTCAAATAACCTTCAAGATCACGTGGGGCTGCCCAACACCGGTCAGGAGGGGTAGTATTAGTCAGGGCTGGAATCTGCAACCACGTGATTGTTAGATAGAGTTATCACTGAGATGCCGCGACCTCGTTACTTTAAGTGATACTTCATGATCGGTTGGAATTAACGAAGCAATAACTCTCTTCTCGAGACTATCGGTCACTCTGATATTACTTGTAAGTGTGAATATGCGTTAGTGTATGTCAATTCAGTCATGGCGTGTGACGTCAACGGCATGATGGTCGGTATGCTTAAAGTAAAAACATCTACTCCGGGGTTCAACACCTGGCGAGAGCAAGGAACGTTATGAGCTTCAACATGGACGGAACCAACGCTTCGTCTTAAACACGTCAATCCGAATGGAAAGGCAGTCACTGCACGTGAATGACGCGTCATCATCAGCAATACATAGACAGTGATTCCCACTGATGCTTAACTACCACATTTGTGAATGATGCACACTATTATTTGCAATCAATATGTCCAGCAATAAAATTTTAATTGACAATCAACTCACTTGGACGTGAGCTTTGCGGAACATGACAATACGAACAACAGTAGCAAACGGCGAGGTGATTTTCTGAACAACGTCGATAGTTATCGGATATCGACAGTTGTAAACGGTATACAAGAGGACGTTGTTTTCCATGGATTCGCCAACGTCCTCGACGGGCGTGTCTTTATCGAGCGCACGCTGGACTATACGCTTCGAAGTGCTGAATGAGACGTTAATTTCCTGAGAAGCCAATGCGAGGGGGATCAGCAGAAGCCCTACACAATGCAAAAACATGTGTATGCAGCCACGGTACAAAACAATGGAGATAGCGGCTAAACTAGACGGCAGTTGTTTACAATTGAGAAAATGTAAAATAATGCAAGAGCACATCCAATCAGATATTTAGAATTGCATTTTATATGAATATTGCCAATAGTATTCGGATTTGTTAACTGATCGTTTACCACAGCAAGCACACTCTATCGATGCAGCAATCTATTAAATTGAGATACAATGATTTCAAATAGGTACCATCTACAAGAGGAAACCTAAATAGAAAACTATGTGTAAAAAATTGATAGTAGATAAATCACTATAGATTGCGCTTATAACCTGAGTTGCAAACTCTGTTGTTCACCATATCTTTGGACGGACACGTTAAAAAAAGGTGACGGCTAATCGGGATCAGCAGCAGAATTGTCAACCTTATGTGACTGAGTCGCCTGTGAAATAAAGAAAAGCAATTAGGCCTTAGGCTTGTCTTTGTCACATCAAAGATGCTTAGGGATCCCGTAATGCGACGTCTGTCGAAACACCGGTGGAGAACAAATAAAGAGAGACAGGTTTGCAGTCTGATCGTGGGAGTATTGATCACATCTCTATCCTGTCAGACTCTGAGGAAGCGGCCCTCTCTTTTCGACTAACGGTTGTGGTATTTTTGGACTCAAACGCTGCCTCTAATTCGGCTGCTCGCCATGTATGCTGAAACTGTTTGCATCGTGGAGGTATTCCAGTGAAATATATCAACTTGTTGAAATCGTTGTCCGTCCGTCGTGTGTGCAGAGTGCGCAAACATGGGCAACTCTCTCGAGTCTTTCCAACTTCAAGTGGTGTTCGACAGGGTTTCGGACCACTTTTCCAATTCAACTATGTGACAGACGATATTCTGAAGGGAGTACTGACAGGTTCCGTGGATATCAAAACAAGCTTTCTATCAAGCGGTAAGCTGACAGATGTACACAATACACAGGTGACTGGTTTACGCCGTTCCGCTGCACAGAATGTGCAAATTACGTTATGCTGATCAAATTATATGGCTGATCAGTATGATATGCACTTTGCACCTTCAAAGTGTAATATTGCAAAAGGAGCGGTTTTCCCCGATTGTCTAATTCTGCAACTGTAGCCAGGTCATCGGAGTCTAACTCCTCTACCTATTTGTAATATTTCCACAAATTTCAATATTGCTGGCTCCTAAAGATGACAAAGGTGTGTGGTGTGTCGCTCTCTCTCTCTCTCTCGTCATTTATAATGGCAAGAATGGGGTTGAGTTTCAACAAAAGAAAGTTTTGTTCCATGGATGAGAGACTTGGCCCATTCGTGTGAAAAACGCATAAAGCCTGCTGTTGCACCGCACCGTTTCTGTCAGACAACTTGTATTAAATGGAGCAGTTACCTAAACAAAGCTATTCACCAGATACCTGAGAAATCCGCAAGTTTGAGATCGATGACGAGGAGATAACAACAGTCCAATCCAAGATCGCTGGATCATGAAACCGGACGCCAACAGAGGGTATGTCGCACGGTTTAATAAGTGCTGCTCCTGACACGCGGAAGAAATTACAATATTGTCGAAGGTTATCAAATCCACTGGTCATCTTGTTGCAAAAGATTGAGGTGCCATTTGCCGGTGGCGTAGCCATCCACAGTGCCAGCTGAAAGCGCTCTCGGAAATGAGAGTCACTTTCAGTGAACCCATAACAAGACGATTGTCAAACTTCATTAAGAAGTTCCACTGTTTGTCTATTTTCTACTTTCACTACACTTGTACCTATCAGTTCGTCACTTTGTGGACTATTGTCAGAATCGACAGCAGTCTGAGCTATGTTACCCATGCTTATGATTTGAAGTAAAAAAGGTATATATGTATGTACAAATATTTGTGTTCATTGAAGTACGGACGCATCCTCAGGTCTTAGTCTAGCAAACTGACAAAAAATGTGATGAGGATAAAACCAGGAGTAATACAGAACAAGCCACCTATGACAACAAACGCTGAGCCTTTTGATTCTGTCGGCTTGACAGGTTAATCTGCGTGTAGACGCTGAAAACCACGTACAAATATAGAAATGAACAAAGTGACCGCGACCAACCCAATCAATGGGACGTACACAAGTTACAACAGTCAATGAGTGCTGATCGCTTACATCATAGCCTATACTAGTTTTATCAAAAGCAACAAAATGGCGAATCACCTTCTGATGCAACATAAAACCATCGGAATTATTCAAAATAATAGAAGGCTCACTTTTTTATAAAGCTCTCAGCATCGGCAACAGACATAAATTCAACCAACGACTGTTTTCGATGAGGCATCATGGCAACCTCGCGTATATTGCCGTACGGCTCAAATAACTTCAACAAATCAAGTTCTAATGTGTGCGCCGGTAATCCACGAACATGAATAACGGGAGAAGGTTCAACATTCTCCCAATCATTGGTGCGGCTTCTTTTCTGTTGTTCAAACATTTCGATTCAGTTGATCAATTTCACGAACAGAATAGAAATTGCAAAACGATTGCTGAAACAAAAATACTGCAAGTTTTAGGCAGCCGATAAGCTAGTAAAGTTGTGGAACTCAAGGATGGTATATACAGATTCCCTCCGTAATAGCATCACTCACCGTCTTCTTAAAACGTAACAGTAAGCGAGTAGAACAACAGAGAGAAAAACCGCTAACCATTTATGGAATAATAATTTTCTGACAATCAATCTAATAGGAACGTTATGGACATCCCTCGTTTACACATACCATTCAAATCAGGATGATTTTCATTCATTTACACAAGGCTGTGAAATGTATTTGTTATTATTTCTGATAGAAAATCACACGTTTGTTCTGGGAAATACACCGGCGATATCCACGCATACTGGGATCATTCAGTAAAAACTCCTGAAGTTCACACTAACCTTCGCCTCTTCGTTCGGGTAACCTACGAGTGGGGATTTCAGAAGCGTTCAATGGCAGCGACTCATCCTTAGCAGTGATACAATGTATAGAATCCTTGTCGATTAAGTCTTACTATTTCAATCTAAGCATCCACTTCGTTAAACACGGTTTGGGAAAAGATCCTATGTGCCGATAGCGCACACTGTCTACAGTTTTGGGTGTCTTCAACAGTGTAATGTGTCACTTTTATTATTACACAAGTACGGAAATAAGCCGAGTATTATGAAATGAACACAAATAACGGAATAAGTGGACGAAAATTGGAAGGAGAAGGTAGGGCAAGGAATACAACGAAAAAAATAATACTTTTTTGAATATTAAATCGCACATGACTTGGATATTTTCTGCCGTTTCTTGATAAATGACTAAGGTTTGCAGCCATACTCTTTACTACTACTTAGCTCACGACAATCAGCATCATTTAGACCACAGACTGAAAAACCGACTACAACCAACAGAAGTCACATCTGATGTCAATTTTTATACACCGTCCGTCAAGCCATAGGATGCTTGGTGTGCTGTCCTGTTTAGCTATAAACATGGCACGATATGGTAGGCGTCCAATAGGCGTATGTGTTCAAGCCTTTCTATTCGTTGATGACAAAAACCTCTGACACGTGATAACCACACACCCATATAAGGGGATTTTGATAAAAACCACAAACAAGCATTCAGGTAGGATTTCAAGTCGTGTTTCTGTTGGGGAAAGTCTATTTTCCACAAAAATGATTTATTTTTCGAGATATCTTTTCGCGCCATAACGTGCTAAAATTATAGATGAGACCCAATTGTGAAAAGTCAGGGCTTCGGCTGGATTCGAACCAGCGACAGAAACACCATGCCTGAACGCGGCAAGCGCTCTACCAGCTGAGCTACGAAGCCACGCCAGAAGCTCGGAAATTTCACATTTGGACTCGGTTACCCACCCGCCCCACTATCTCATATGGAATCCACCAAATGATCCAGTGGACCGACTGCCCTGGCAGGATTTCTCAAACAGTTCACGCTGGAATCCATCAACGTCACTGTTGTGGGGCGGGTGGGTAACCGAGTCCAAATGTGAAATTTCCGAGCTTCTGGCGTGGCTTCGTAGCTCAGCTGGTAGAGCGCTTGCCGCGTTCAGGCATGGTGTTTCTGTCGCTGGTTCGAATCCAGCCGAAGCCCTGACTTTTCACAATTGGGTCTCATCTATAATCATAAAATCTGCCAAACTACTTATTTGTAGTGCTAAAACTTAATTTCAACGCACGTTTCCCACCCACCCCCACCTATCCCTGGTTGCCCATTCCATTCTTATTGCATCAATTCATGAGATTACTCAAGGTTGTTCAAGGACTATATATATGCAGACGTTGGTCTGCTATGTTGCCTTTGATTTCAGAGCAAATACATTCTCGGCTGAAGGTTAGGGTCTTCTGTGTTCTTCTGGGGTTTTTGGTATCGTTGCGTTCTGTACTGTGTCCATGATTGGTATATTCGTGCGATAGCCATTTCTCGTTATCGTTGATCAGCGGATCATAACTAGGTCCTACAATGAAAGTTCGTAACCACATGTCAACGCAACGAACCTGCCGTGACTGAGAAAAGCGGTAAAGTTCGTATTGACCAAAATGCAGTGTGAAGAACAGAGAAATGCACACCATAGTTTCCAATAAATTAAGGTCGTCCTATCAAGCATTGGGGGCGCGAAGAGAACTACCTAACGTCAAATGTCATTAGGACTAATGTGAAGAGGTGCCTATGCTACCATGCTCCACTTGCGGTTACTAAAACTAAAGTTTTTCCCAAAGGAGAGACGTGGCCTATGAGGTGATCCTACCAGTGTTTAAAAAGGCTTGCAGATCGGCCGATGGTCTCCACAGCAACATTATACAGCAGAATAGAAGGCAGGCTGAAAAGACACCCGCGTTTAGTATCTAAGCGAAGGTGCCATCTCAACCTAAACTAACTCTTTGTCTTCTGAAAATCACAAAATATACGCAATGCACCCCCGCATGAAATCGACCACTGAAACAGTAGACATTTTGGAGGTACAACGAGATGCCCTGGTAGATAGCCTTTCTCAACAAATTGTAACTTTCACAATGTATTTCGATTCATTCGTTTATAGCTGTTGCTATCTCTCAGACGATTTTATCTATGATTACTTCAACAACCAGAGTGTACGTATCTTGCCAGCGGCTCGCATGTAACTTATCTTCATTTTTCGTTTATCAACGCTCGTGTCGACTGCGAGCTGACCAATTAGTAACATAAACTAGCCTCTCGTGGTCACCTATTTATTTTGCTTTTCATATTATACTTAATACCCTCCTTCGTAGTTATCAAAATACGTTTGCCTCTGGGCGTTTGAGTTTAGAGGGGCAAACAGATGGATCAGGAGACGTCCGTCAATACCAATCACTTGTCAGCAAAACGAACTAAAGCCTGTGAAATGTGAGTAAAGGGTGTTGTCATCATCGAAAACAGTAACACATGGGCGGGTCTCGCCGATTAAATGCCACATCATCATGAAGAAAAAAGCACGCCCTAGTCAAGAAAAGACGAAGGAAGAGAGGAAAGGGACCTAACGATTAAAAACAACTACGTCTGTACTCAAGCATTCAGCATCAAGATGCCCATATTTGCCAACAACCCAACTATGAGTGAGAGTAAGCCGTCATCAACAAGAGCTTTCCGTACGGTTTTCATCGCTCTGGGTCATTAAGTGCACTTAATTTACAGATAACTCAGCCAAACAACAACATTCATGCTGCAACCCGATTACCCGCCATCTCACCTAACGTCTCCAGCCACCTGCTGAGTCGCGAAAGCCCAAGGCCGGAAGACGAGGCCAACCCATAGTGGCTGACTCCTTGTAGAAAGACTTCTGTTATAACCCCAAAGAAAACTGTAACAATAACCTAACTTTTCACAACGAAAAATCGCAGTAAGAAAAACAACGGGACCATAAAGCCCCGAAAATCCAGACCCCCTCAGGAGAGAAGGAACGGGGGGGAAATGAAATTATTCGTTCCGTATAAAACTATTGTACAACGGTGTCGTATTTATAGGCTAAAGGTGACCTTTAGAAGAAAACAGAATTTCCGCCATCTTCTAAAGACACTTCCAAACAGTGTGATTGGTTCGGTTGACGTCCAATAAGCACCTGTGGGCAAATATTAAACTTTTGGGGTACTATACTCCAAAGTTGAATTCAGATTTGAAATCTGCGATTAAGAATTGACAATCTTAACAACTTTATTTTTCTACACTACGTCATCATCTGTCCGCCTCGCACCTTGCACCAGTCGGCACAGAAAGCTCGGAGTGTTGTCTCGCAGGTCAGACTTTTGAGTCAGAGACTCGGGGTGGGTCCCTCAAGTCAACCCCCTTCCGCGGCATAAACGACCGGGAAGTATCAGAAGTTATCGCTCTCCCGACAGTGACATTATTAACCCAAGCTGACATAATTAGTGCATGACTTGACCATCTGATTCTGTGTGGACGTGAAGACCGAACAAAAAAGAACTCGCCTGGTGGCCACTACCAAATATCCGCTTCTTAACCTCTTCGTCGCTCACCTGTTAGTGCCACCCGATGCAAACGATCGAACACAGGTATCGATGGCTAAATACTTGAAGACGGTTCATGACGTCTACCCCGGGTGGCCAACTTTGGGAGTTGTAAAGTAATACAGCCCTCACAGTCATAATATAAGCTCGACTATTAGGATCCAGATGTCTCCTTGTCGCCAGAAATATCCTAAATAAGCGAATACCGTTTTAGCCCTGAACACAAGCTTTCACTTTACTCCCAACACCTCCGCCGCTGATGACTCAACTTCCTAAGTAAACAAACCGGTCAAGAACCCCCATAAGTTCATTGTCCAACATTGACTTTATGTGATCAAAACAATCCTGCAGCACTCTGCAATTTGAGAATGCAAGAGGCAATCCAAAGGGATTGGCAGGGCGCGAAATAGCGTCTAGTAGTGTCTATGCCATTTGAAAATTGTCAAACAACAACCATGTAGTCAGTCTTTCACCAGGTAGGAGGTCCACGCCGGCATCTTGTGAGTGCCGCAGACAGTCCTCCATTATTTCGTCTATGACGAAATTGAACAAAAATGGTGAAAGGGGACATGTATGCTATTTTTGCGTCTTAGGAGTTTAAACCGTCGAGATCAGGAGAGCTGACCATGAGGACACCTCTGAGTAGCGCATACCACGTGAGGACGTACTTACCGTGTTGGTGACATCAATCCCAGTGTTCAGATAAACATGAGGAACCAAAAACTACACAAAAAACCTTACCGCAAACCTCAACGAGGAGATCAAGAATTAAAGCACCCTAGTGTTTATCTTATATGGTTTTGCACATACTTCGTTTTATTTTTATATACAGTCTACATCCGTTGTCCTTGTACAAAAAGAACACCAATTGTTTGAATTGATTTGACTTGACAATACATTTTTTTGGTGCGCTCATCTCGCCCCCCTGATGCTCCTGTTCCGCCTAGATCGGGATTGTCCACAGTGAGCTATTCAGCGACTGCATTTTGAACTGAATATTTTGTGTTTACACCTTTATATAAGGCTACTCCCCTACAAATTGGTGGACCCGTATATTGACTTTTGTTACACGTATTGCCAAAGTTGTTTACTCTGCAGTCTTTATCTTACAGTTATCCCCCCAAAATCTTTGTATTTTTACTTTCACTTATTCTCCCTCTCTCTTCACTAGTATACCTTCTGATACTGAACAGGAAGCAACTGCCTCAAAAAAACGTCATGATTAAACTTCCTGAATTAGGCAGAAGAGACCCCAGGCTAGGGTTCGCACAGGTTGAAGTTATTTTTGACTTTCGACGAATCGACTCAACTCACTAAGTATAATTACGTCGTCTCGAACTTACCTGAGGCCGTGGCTGCGGAAGTTGCTGATATAATTTATGAGCGTCCAGCTGATAACCCGTACAATGTCATCAAATCGGCCATTATTAACCGGATGGCAGCTTCTGACGAAGACAACCTTCGCAAGCTCCTTGCTGGCGTCGAAATGGGAGATCGCACTCCTCCACAGTTGCTCCGTCACATGACTCGGTTGTAAACAAGCAGATGGTCAACGAACCGACGTTGCGTCAGTTTTGACTTCAGACCCCCCCCCCATCCTACGCGACCGCCGTCACATATTGGCTATTTAGAGAAGGACATACCGTTGACTAAACTAGCGGAGTTGGCTGACCAGGTGCATTACAATTATGACCTTTAACAAGGTAGCTCAATCGCGACACCTTCCAACAGGATGTCTCAAACTTGAAAGAGCAGTTTTCACAAATGTCCTTGCAGCTAGCCACTTAACGAAACTGCTAGCAGACAAACGGCCACCAGCACGCTCAAAGCCCCGCCCACGACAGTTCGATAGGAACGTGTGCTAATACCACCGTCCGTTTGGTACGCACGCTCGTCGTTGCAACCAGCCTTCTTCCTTTCGGAATGGTCAAAATCAGACGGAAAACGATCAAGCCAGTCAGTAATGACGATAGCTGCCACTGACCCGTGCATATGTGGCCTGTCTCATGTAGTTGACCGTTCAAAGTCCTCAAGTTTTCTCACCGATAGAGGCGCTGAGGTTAGTGGTATTCCACCCACTGGTGACAAACATAACCTCAAACCGGTGTCGTATACCTCTACAGGCCGCTAACCGCACCACCATACAGACCTACGGAGAGAAACTACTCACTCTCGACCTTGGTCTCCGTCGGCAATTCCACTGGACCTTTACCGTTGCAGATGTACAGCACCCAATTATTGGACGTTGACTTTCTCACCTTTGGACTCGTGGTGGATGTAAGGAGTCGGAAACTGTTGGACAGCACAACAACTTTGTGCGTACACGGAAAGGCCACATCGATTAATTCAATGGGATTACGTTCGGCCTTACCAGACAACAGTTTCGCAACTCTGCTTCGACAGTTCCCACGCCTTATCAATCCATCAGGCTCACTGTCACAAGTATAACATGACGTTTTCCACTAAACTACCACTAAAGGACTACCTAAGGCCGTTCGCCTCCGTCGGTTACCACCAAGGAAACACAAAGCGAAAGCTGAATTCGAGAACCTTCTGCGACTCGGAATCATTCAGCCGTCCAGTAGCCCTTGGGCTTCACCCTTGCATATGGTACCTAAAACCTCACCTGGCGACTGGCGTCCGTGTGGTGATTATCGCGCTTTAAACAATGCCACCGTCCCTGACAGGTACCCAATTCCTCACATTCACGATTATCCTTCCATTGGTCTGCACGGTATTACTATTTTCACAAAGCCTGATTAGGTTCGTGAATATCACCAGATCCTCGTGGCTCAAGAAGAGGTCAACCACCACCTTATTTGGACCGTACGAATTTGACCGCATGCCGTTTAGGTTGTGAAATGCAGCTCAGACCTTTTAGAGGTTCACCGACCAAGTCCTCCGTGGTCTACACTTTGTCTGTCTATATGGACGACATTCTTGTAGCGAGATGGGACTCACATCCACACATGTCCCATCTCCGTGAAGTTTTTGAACGTTTCAAACGGTATGG
>LOND01001444.1:96305-107575 GCA_014220965.1 Paragonimus kellicotti | reverse complement strand
GCCTTATAGTTCCCTAACTTTATTACAGAATGATCGGTCATTTCTGGTTGTCTTAGTTAGAGTTTCATGCTGGATTATGCACAGCTAACATTGGTGGGTAGTCATCCAAACAGACATCACGTTGAATATAGTCCAAATGAAATCGTTTTCCAAAACGGTGTTTTCAAGGACGCTATGATATTGTTTACATAGTTTTGGTCACCGGGTGGATTCGTGAAACTTAAACATTGGAGGTTGTCCGTATATAACAGGATAGAATACACTAGATTCACTGGAACGCTCACTATCCTGAAGTAAAAGACAAGCTGACTTGTAATACAGTCACGTAAAAATAATCTCACAATACTAATGATTCTTTTATCCATTTGCAAAACGTCATGCGTTACAACTTATTCGGTTCCCACGAAAATATTGAACGTCTACTTAGCTGCATATTTCAGCAAAATAAAATGGGGATCTTTAAGGATATGATTACAGTAACGTGATACTGTGCATCTATGAATTTTGCGTTTACAATACTGACTGTCAACGTTCACACAACAAACCTTTTTCATGCAGAAAAAGGAAACCAAAGATGTGATGTACATATTGTGTGAAAACTTTCCTTAGCTAATAATGGGACCTGTTGTGAGGATGCATCTTTGATCAAAATGAAAACTTCCACAACAGTTATAACTCAATTGCAATCAAAAAAGTTATTCCTGGCAGAACTCTAGAGAAATTCAGTGCTTTTGGTTTTGACATTTTCTGAGTAGGAATCAATGAGTCACTTAAGCGTCACTGACTGAATGATTTCCGTTCCACTAGAAACGATTGATATAACTTCTTTGGTTAAATTTTTCACAGGACGAGTACACTGGCTCTAATTATGTACGTCAGCGGAAGTAGATCTATATTCAAAATTGTTGAATGCAGTTGCTTAATTTTTAAATAAAGTTGTTTCAGTTGTAAACGTATGTTATGCTTACCTCTGTGGTCCAGGTAATGTTCTCACTGCCTTCCACCCTACTTATCATGAAACGATCAATTAACGTAGTTACCAGTTAGTGTTATCTATAGCTAGATTGTGGTAACAGGCACAGGTATAGGGAAAACTTTTGTCAGTCCGGTTCGGTTACAAGACATTTGTCACTTATTTTAACCAACCTATATTACCGATGAGTAGTCGAGGATTTGGTTAGTTTCGAGTTGACCACTACTCATGTTCGATTGCACCCTTCGTATTCTAGTAGACTGCAGCCAGCATTTTACAAAATTGGTCAAGTGCATGAGACTGGACTTAAGTATCATTTAAACTATTTCTCTCTGTATATTCGGACAAGAACGCATTGGATTGTAAAGTATCAATCAATCGGGTTATTGTATTGCTCCACTGTTTGAGAATTTACAAGTAAAAGCTGGTATTCTGAGGTACCAGGTGGGCAAAATCCTCACACGAGGTCGATGAACCGTTAAAAACTCTATTTGGAAATTGGCTATTCGTTGTATACACGATAGTCACGATGATCATTAGTTCATTTAGTGACTTTATCACAGAAGTCCACTGTAACACGCTTAAACCCCTATTCGTATAATATCATGCACTACTGAAGAGAATTTCGAGTCTATTGCCAGAACGTATATCTGATACGATAGATGGGGTAAAGCAAATAAGACATTCATCAGGTCATTAGTATTATTCTAAACTGTTTACTGGTAGTCAGGAGTTTACGTGCCGTTAACATTTCAACTGCATATTACAGATTAAGTTGCTTTCGTCTATCCTGTGGATGGTGTGCGCATCACATCTTTTCTGTTAATACGGTTTACCATACATTGGAGGAACCAGACAGGGTTCCTGTGAGAAAGTGTTGTGCCCATGCGATTTATCATCCTTCAACCATATCGATGTTTCCGGTGGGCATTATGGACGTACACGGTAGACACGAGCGCCATGCAGCTATTGGTTACTGTCCAAACCGTTGATCTTATTCTGTCAAACGGTGTCATTCTAACCGCCTGGTGTCTCGGCGAGCCAGTAAGTTGGTTGTGTGTGGGTGCCCATGTTCACCTTGTGTTTGGCGGTGGATTGTGCGCCCACAAATGATGTGTGCACGTGCGTGTGTGCATGATACAGTACACACGCCTACTTTCATCCTGTGTTTCAGAAAGCGTAAGCTACGTCTCAGTGACATTGTTCAAACACATCCAGCCCCGTTTTGTATGCATGCGTGCGTTCGTGCGTCCGACGTGAAAACACAGCACAAACCACACGCCCAAAATGACTGCAGGCTCTGAAGTTGTCCTATTGGATTAGCGATGTATGACCAACCGGAGTTGTCGCACGCTTTATGCCGGCTAGCGTCTGTGCGATCTGTTAATTTGGACGGTGCGCAGATGACTCGTTTGTTGATGGTTGGCCTGAGAACATGGGGCGGCCATTAAACTCAGGTTTGGGATGGCGACTTGAAGGTTGATTGACAAACCGCGCCCCGTTTGTTTTGGTCTGATCAACAAGCTGTTAAGTACCGCGCTGGTGAATACGGATAAATAAAAAAACGGACAAGATAGGTTTTTGGCGAAGGATAAACCTGCAATTTCAGCGGCCGGTCGCAAGAACGCACGTACGCACACGCTATAGAATGATGTAAATTATGGTCCTAGAGACCAATCGATGAATGAACAAACATTGAAGTGCCTTGTGAAATGTTATTTCAAGTGACATTAGTTCGTTTATTGCTCGTCTGTGCGGGAGAGGCGTTCTTAACTGATAACTCGACTTTGCGACCTGTGCAAATTGTAAGATCACCCGTTCAAATCTTGTTTCCTGCAAGTGCTGTTTATTCAAGTGCACGAACTGCGAAAAACGCCACTTTGGATTTTCATTCCAATCGGGCGATATTTCATCGCAAACGTCGGAAATATGAGAGGTTTTCCATGACTGGCAGAAATGTATCATCGTTCAACTCAAGCACAGTGAATCAACTTGGGACGCTATCTCAGCACAAGCGACTGTACCCTTCAGATGACGAAACTATCTTTGTACCAGACGATTTGGTATTTGAACCCCACAAAGATCTATCGGTTCTTTATCCAAATAGCCACTGGCTTGATCCTTGTAAAGCATGTAAGTTTGTCTCAGAAAGTTCCATTCATTTCAAAGTTCCTAATAACCTTTTTAATTGTGCTCTAAATATTACTGTTCAGCATGTACGAACATATTCAACTATGTTCGTTGAAATTCTTGATCGGTTCAGTCAGTTACTAAAGTTGTTAGAATTGACACTGTAGAATACTTCTTTTATGTGTTTTTTTTGCTGTAAAACGATTGCAAGTGGTTGCTGCTAAAACTACCAAACATTCAAACGATTATGAGTGATGATAGCGTCTCCTGTTAAACGCTTCTAAATTTAACAATCAGTTTCTTTCTGGTTATTACCTATCAGACTAAGAGTATGTGGATAGGATCGCAGAGAACAATTTCTGTTGTATCAGCCAGGGCTCCGTTCGATTCGGCAACCGGTTCTACTAGATTCAGTGGGAAAGAATGGTAATTGTGGTTAAGCATTTTCTGTTAGCTTGCTATTTTCAGTGGAAGACAAAATTGAAGGTTTCCACGGGTTGTGATATCAGGGGGTAATCATTATGCGTAGTTATACACCTCTGACTTCGAAATCTTGTGGTCGTAGATAATGTAGGGATAACATATTGTGGGTGGATTGTCCATTCGGAACTTTTTGGGGAACGTGATAAAAAATGACTTTCCTTGAAACTGTAACGTTTTACAATTTTATGGGGTTAGATAACACAACAAAGGAGCCTGTTAAAATAAAATCACATTGTTCAATCTGCCCAATTATTGAAAAAAGAGCAGAAATTACAAAACTTGTCCTAGCAATATGTTTCAGATTCAACTCGGCCAATTTCATCATCGTATCGTCATGTATACCAACCACAAATTGTCGCCTGTTTCGTGAAGCCTTGTTGTACAAGCATTTAGAATCAGTCTTGCTTTCTTGGGACAGTAACTCACAGTCTTTGTGGCATAAATCTAATTCAGTTATGTAGGCCGTTTTTTCGTAAGAAGGAATTAACATAATTGTGTGAAAAAGTGTATCCTCCCTGTTCACATTACTTATGTATGTAGGTGCATGTTTTTTGCCACTATGACTTCGAAAAACATCACGTTTGAGTGAAAACCGCATGTAACAAGTAAACCCTCGAATTTGTTCTTTTACCGGATTGCCATAAGTTGGATAAAATCAAAAACTGAAAACCAAATATAAGATTGATGATGAACAGCATTTTGACCTTTTATGTCTTACGGTTATACAACAGTATGTACAATTTTACACAGTGTTCTAGGGACGCGTTCTGATGGTGTTTTGATAGTTTGCTCTGCTTCATATTAAACTGAACGCATAATTCTCAGCTCAATGCTTTTTTATTTCGTGTTAGTTCAGAACGTCACTGATCCGCACAGGTTTACGTAATATGCACTTTTTTGTTGCGGAACACTCAATAATTACACATATTATCAAACTAAACTACTATATACATTAATATGCCTACAATCGGTTTCATCTTCTCAATTTTATGTTAAAACTTTGAATGCATCGAAAGAGGAGTATGTGGTTCAGTTTCTAACCCCCAACCGCTGCAGCCCACTAACGTACAGATCGTAATATTTGCTACAGCCCCGATTACTTTTGGGTGATGTTCAGATTGTATTAATTGAAATAATCCACCAATCAGCGAGTATTATATCAGTTGTATAATTTTTACATTTCGTCATACTTGTGTTAATTTTATAACGTACAATCGCGTCCGGCTATCTTGTTAGATTCGACAGTTTTGCATTAGTTTGCTAATCGACACATTATTATTGTCCGCCGTCTTATTAGCAATGGAGCCTACCCTCGATCGTAAATGTCAGATCTGTGTGCACCGCGGGGAGCCGATACAGCTCCCAGCTGTGAATACAAGGCCGAAGAAATTCGGATGGACAATCATCAATGACCTAATTTCAGTTTAAATTTCCTGTTTCATTCGCACGCACACACACCCGATGACTCATCCTTACCGTCGGAAACCCATCTGCGAGGAGTTATCAGTGAGCCGGAGGCACTGTAAAAGACTGACGTCCATGTAATTTGCTCTTTTAACAGTAATTTGCGCTCGACTGTGGGATGCCACTATGGCAGTTTAGTTTGACAAAATTTCTTCCTGCTAAGTCTTCATCAGATCAATATATATGGAACAACGGAAATAGTTTAGCAATATATATTGTTGGATAATGTAGAGCGTTATAAATTTCCGCCTCTGAAAATTTTGTTACTCAAACGCCGAGTCACTCATTTTAATGAGTGGTTTAGAGTTCCATCATTACGTTGCAGAGTTTGGACGGGAACGTAGGCCGGTAGAGTGAACTTTGACCACAACAACTGCAAGACAAGCAGCTTCATTGTGTGGACAAAGAACGGGTTGTATATTCGAATGACAATGGATTCAACAGTGTCCAACACCCGTTGTCTGATTATTATGGACTGATTAACTGAACCTCAGTAGACAACACGAAAAGCTTGAATGGGGTCAACTCGGCCGCCATTATTAGATAGAAGCGTGATGACTTCGTTGTTGATGGAGTTAGAAGGACCAGTCTCCAGCCATGTTGGATGATGTTGTTTGATGTGTTTAGGCAACTCCGTAGTCGTGTGATCAATATCTCCTGTCGTAAATAAAATGCTCTCGGTAGCAACGCCACGGAATTAGTTCACCACACTTTCTGCTGACGCCAAGCTTGGAAGACAAACTTCTTGTTGTCGACCCATCATGCTTGTGAATTCCTTCTCTTGTTCTTCCAAAGCAAGATCTATAACAGTACATAACCCATACCCTGTTAAACACCAGTTTGTAGTTTACGTACTGATCTAAGTTTGTTGAACCTATATATTAGTATTGGTCTGATAATGAATGATCGAAGTCAATTGTTCGTCATAGTCCCGTTCTATGGTTAAGTTGAATTTTTTTGCGACCTCTACAAAATTGTTGATGTACTTCTGTTTGTTAACGTAAGAAGACAATAGGCTTTGCCATATACTAATAACGATCACCGCATTTTTTCAGGTATATGACATTAGTTGGAATAATCTCCTTTAAGTGAAATCAGCGACTCATTGTACCGTGATAAATCATGCTTGTTTACAACCTGTATAATAATAACATTTTCCTCGGATTCTCTACCGTATGGTCTGCCATATACGTTTCTGTTTCTGCACACTTTTACGACCCGAAAATGAACGCTGGAACGTAGAAGTAGTCAAGTTATGATCTTTGTTTACGTAAACCAGTAACAAAATAGCACACTGAAGTTGCAGTACAATGTCCTCTAAGTTGGACAAGCGCTATCCACAGTGTGCTATAGTCCGCTTGAACCTGAGGGTTCTATTGGGTATGAATAGTTTCACAGATTATCAAAGGTGAGTACCGGGACTGTGTCTTATGTAAACTTAATTATCTTGTGAGTTATGTGAACTTGCACAGTCGTTAGATAAAAGCCAGATATTCGTTATCTTAGTACACGAGACCGATGCTTATTGCCTAAGCTGGTTTGGTAGTCAATCATGCAAACTGCACACCACGGAGACAGCATGGTACGGCTAAATGAAGAAAAAAACGGGTTGTGAGGCGATCCTCCAACAAAGTGGTGCACAAACGAGAATGAGCCCCCCCCCCAAATACTCAGTAAACCGTGTCCATGACTTACGTGGCCCAGATGCAAAACAACATTATTATGCATCATTGCTATGCAATACTTCAAGTTTTCAGTCAAACACATCGAGATCAGATCTAGATAAGATACATATGAAGGGGAAGTACAAAAAATAAACTCGAATGATTTATTGCGTAATACTTAGCACAGCTGCAATACAGCAAAGAATAGTTAGAGCAGTTTTGTCTCCGAATGAATTTAGAACACGCAAGTAAGATGATATAAGGGGTACATTGCAAAGACATTTAGACCGATCTTGTCGGTTGTGTGGAGGAAGCCTTTGATATGTTGTGTTGTCCAAACAATAGGCATACTTTGCCTTTTTCTGAAGCCGTTGCGATACACTGTTGTAAACTCTGTCTTTGTGTACAGAAGCTGAGAGTAATTAATTTACCGTCACCATGGTGTTAATGATTGGTAGTCATGACTTTATATTACTCTTTGTGTTTGTTATTGTTATCATTTCTTCAGTGTTCTAATTGTGTCGTTTACATGTGTTGTTTACTGCTCTCTCTCTCTTGTTTCAAGCCTACTCTTAGACTACCTATTAGCTTCCGTTTATTTCCGCGTGCTCACTGTTAGGTCGATATTGTCTGCATTGGTAGTTCCTACTCGACCTGTTTAAAATTTGATTTTTTCTCAACTCGTGATGGCCCATTCTACCGCTGACTAGTTTGCTTCTGGTTTGGTGTGCTATTCTTATTGCAGTTAATGACTCATTTTTATTTTATACTTATTTGAATTAATGCTCGTTCGTCTGTTCGTCTGTGTCCTAACCGAAGAAATCAGTCGGAATGACTCTGCAGAATACATCTTACAACAGAGAATGCACTAAATAAATGAAGTTCATAATACAGTTGGTCGTTCTGTTTAACTTGCTGCTCTGTCGCACTGAATGTACTTGTCCACGAGTCCCAAATGAAAACAAGATACACGACACCAGCACAGCTTGAACTGGAATAATGCTTTGAATTTGTTTTTGACGTCTCTCATACAATAGCCTGTATCTGGAAGTGACCTCTATGAGCGAGCACTACCATTTCTTGTCCGACTGCTAGTGGCGCACCTATACTCCCGTAAATTCCAGATCAGTATCCAATTCGAGCGGTTTAAGACGATTGAACACAACTTCCACGAGTCCGAAATAGTCTATTACACAACGTAGGAAAGCTTTCATTGTCTGTAGAGTGATGCGGGTCACGCCCGGATTTGGAGTGGATCGATGCAACCTGACTTTATTCTCTGTTTGAGGGGCGATGCCAAAGGTTTTTTTATCACAACTTTTTCTCTTGCTATTGTTGGGCCGTCCTCTGGTTGTGCTCACGCTGACCGACGCACCTGTCCAAGACTGTCTGCTAATCTGACGACGTATTACTCTACTGAAAGTCGTAGTTATTAGATTGTAGACGGAAGTAATTCTGACGGTCGTCGCGTCTCCCACCCGGTCAGTAGGAACTACGGTGTTTGTACAGTTGGTGTGTTGGTAAGACTTCTGTGTGCCAACAGTTATTCGTGTAACGTCAAATTGCAGTCACTGGTGTTTCCACCTGTAAAAGCTTCCAGAAAAAGCTTCAGTGAGCGGTTTATCCGTTCTGTTCCACGATTGCCGTGTAGATAGTAAACGTTCGTCCAGGTTTTATCAATTCCGAACACTCGATATACTTTATAGACCAAAAGGCCTCCGAATATATCACATCTTTCTGGTCACATCTGTCCCATGAATTCCCCCTCATTTACAAACCAAATAATTTACTGTCGTTTTCATCGTATCTGTGTCCACCTACATCACGGGTACGACCTCTGTCTACCTATACAACGAGTGACCAGCACGAGACTGTACCAGTTGTCTTGAGACGATTCTGGGAGAGGATCCATGAGGCACTCAACAACTGATTCGGATAACCCGTAGTCATTAATTGTAGGGGTGCTGGACCAAAGGACTGACATTCCTAATGACTTGGATAGTCCACAAGACTGACTCTAGAGTTTTGAGCTGAAAACGTTCCACAACGTAGTGTCTATTTACTTCGAAAATCGACGCAAATTATATGGGCTTCAACAACACCTCGGACACGAGCGCCTATTTGTACATAACTATCATCCCGGGACGCCAGGGTTATCACTGCCAATTTCCCCTACGGAAGACGAAATTTTTTGCTGAAATGCATTCCAATGTTACTTATATTATTCCCTAATTACCCCAATACCTCAATACTGCGCCTTTTTTCTGACTACTCGGTGGTGTAATACAGTGTAGTCGTTCATCTTCACCATAGTAATTTATCACATTTCGCTTTCGTACTGCTGCGTCTAGTTTGTTTATACCAACATGCTCCAAGGCTTTAGGGATGCAACTCTTCAACAACAAGCTGAGGTACTGCGAATCATCTGGTATGTTATGATGCAAAATTGAAGAACAAAACTGTTTCTGTCATCACCAAGTTTTCCAACATTGGTCTCAAAATATGGTGAGGATAAACGTTTTTCGAGAAACTGGAGTATTTTTACAAATGGACCTATTGGCACTACGTTAGTGAATTGGCTAAAGTTATTACCGGACAAGAATATGATGTAGTGGCCATTCCCTCTTTTTATTATGTTACAGCAGAAATGACCGGTCATCTTGAAACATCGCTGGCTTCATCTAAACTGTTGCACTTTTCTGAAAATTGGAAAGTTATATACTACTTTATACAAGTCCTTGACACCCGTCGAAAAATGCTGATCTAAGATGAATGTATGTGATACTAATTAAGTCACAAGCTGATCAATAGTTGGTTTCTTTACATTGTATTAGCTCAAGTCGACCACAGAACAATAGGTGTCACTAAGGTTTTACAACGAGCTTTGATTACAAGCGACGCTGTTTGATAGTCTTAAGATTGTGCGGAAATTACTCAGACTGTTGATTACATTTGGAAAGACGACCTTCCATCGGAAATGGTGTAGAGTTCAGTCGGTATTTCTTAAGAAAGTTACAAAAACCAGTTCCACGTCAGTGCTACGGTAAAAATATAATGCGGACGTTAAAAACCAAAATGATTTTCTAAATATGTGGGTAAGGGAAAAACATTTGCTGTAAGTGTATTAGATGAGACCCAATTGTGAAAAGTCAGGGCTTCGGCTGGATTCGAACCAGCGACAGAAACACCATGCCTGAACGCGGCAAGCGCTCTACCAGCTGAGCTACGAAGCCACGCCAGAAGCTCGGAAATTTCACATTTGGACTCGGTTACCCCCGTCCCACTGGAATCCACCAAATGATCCAGGGAACCGACTGCCCTCGGCAGGATTTCTCGAACAGTTCACGCTGGAATCCACCAATGCCACTGTTGAGCACAGAAACTGTATTACTTGTAATGCAGGTATATTATCTTTATATCACAATACAGTTTTAACTTTGTCCTATAGTTCCCTAACTTTATTACAGAATGCTCGGTCATTTCTAGTTGTCTTAGTTAGAGTTTCATGCTGGATTATGCACAGCTAACATTGGTGGGTAGTCATCCAAACAGACATCACGTTGAATATAGGAGTCCAAATGAAATCGTTTTCCAAAACGGTGTTTTCAAGGACGCTATGATATTGTTTACATAGTTTTGGTCACCGGGTGGATTCGTGAAACTTAAACATTGGAGGTTGTCCGTATATAACAGGATAGAATACACTAGATTCACTGGAACGCTCATTATCCTGAAGTAAAAGACAAGCTGACTTGTAATACAGTCACGTAAAAATAGTCTCACAATACTAATGATTCTTTTATTCCATTTGCAAAACGTCATGCGTTACAACTTATTCGGTTCCCACGAAAATATTGAACGTCTACTTCGCTGCATATTTCAGCAAAATAAAATGGGAATCTTTAAGGATATGATTACAGTAACGTGATACTGTGCATCTATGAATTTTGCGTTTACAACACTGATTGTCAACGTTCACACAACAAACCTTTTTCATGCAGAAAAAGGAAACCAAAGATGTGATGTACATATTGTGTGAAAACTTTCCTTAGCTAATAATGGGACCTGTTGTGAGGATGCATCTTTGATCAAAATGAAAACTTCCACAACAGTTATAACTCAATTGCAATCAAAAAAGTTATTCCTGGCAGAACTCTAGAGAAATTCAGTGCTTTTGGTTTTCGACATTTTCTGAGTAGGAATTAATGAGTCACTTAAGCGTCACTGACTGAATGATTTCCGTTCCACTAGAAACGATTGATATAACTTCTTTGGTTAAATTTTTCACAGGACGAGTACACTGGCTCTAATTATGTACGTCAGCGGAAGTAGATCTATATTCAAAATTGTTGAATGCAGTTGCTTAATTTTTAAATAAAGTTGTTTCAGTTGTAAACGTATATTATGCTTACCTCTGTGGTCCAGGTAATGTTCCTATTGCCTTCCACCCTACTTATCATGAAACGATCAATTAACGTAGTTACCAGTTAGTGTTATCTATAGCTAGATTGTGGTAACAGGCACAGTATAGGGAAAACTTTTGTCAGTCCGGTTCG
>LOND01001444.1:15447-38537 GCA_014220965.1 Paragonimus kellicotti | reverse complement strand
TTGAATTTGCACAACGTATGGACCGTCTCATTCCGGTTTCTTTCTCAAATGGCTGACCACAGTGTAGCAAGTAGTAGCCATTGAGAACAATACGTAAACTCCGTCTTGAAGTTCCATGATAACATTTGATATGGATCAGAATCTAAGCATAGTTGGTTGAATATTCTCAATATATTCAACAAGATTTCAAATTGATTGAGATATCTCACTCATAGTGTTACCAACTGAAGTTAATCGACTATTTGTCCTATTCTCACTCACGACTGTCTAAAAAGTGACTGTGGGTAAGAATTTTGACGTGAGGTTCCTGTCAATTCCGGTGTTAAGTTTAGGTTATCAATAAAGAGGTTGGATAAACTGGTTTGAAGACAAGTTACGGTGTGAATTCCAAGGTAACATTTTGTGGACACATGTAACAATATGTTTCGCATCACATTCTCAACAACCGATCAGTAGTCTTTGCCCCGGTTGAAAATCAACCTTAATTTCCTTTTGGTAAAAGTTTCAACCGTCAAGGAAATTTTTTGTTGCAGATGTAAAGAAAGAAGGCTTGAGGTATGAGCAAGGCAGGCTATCTCAATCTCGTTCGGAACTGCATTAACCCAACCGATAGTGAATGATGCTCATTGAATACTAACTGTTTGTTTGTCTATCACAAGATATATATCGAGGTCATTATGACAAAACCATTTACGGTACTGCTGAATTCAAGCATCTTGCAAAGTCTATAGTGCTCCATGGTCCTATTGATTATCCGTCGAAGCTGACTGAAAATAAGTTGTTGGACACTTCTTATTTGAGGCCAGCGTAGATGAGCGAGTTCTGTACTGCCGACATTTTCCTGTAAAACTTACTCTCCTACTTTCATATAAGTCTCATAGGTACAACTGGTTAGTATGTAATTAAAAACTTCAAACCCTAGTTTATATCTTCTGTTTTTAAATTTAACCAGTTCCAAATGACATTACTATATGGCAGATGGAGGGCATCGCTTATTCAAGATGGATACCAGCCTTGGATTATACGGTAATTGATTATGATACTTTATTTTAAATAAATCTAACCAAAATATTTAGTTGGGAACAAATGCTGGAATTAACTGCGAGTGGTCTTCATTGCAGTTCGCTGAACCACGGAAACTGTTAAACCTAGGTGGTATTTAGCACGATTTTGCACTTTGGACAAAGTAGGTTGTAAAACGGAAAGTACATCATTCGTTTCAGTCGTTGTGCTTAGTTTTACCGCATCTTATTACGACTGTTAAAAAACCAAAGGCCAGAATAGCAACAGAGTTCACCGATGTACACCCGCTGTGCTAAGTTATTCATAAGAAAATATTTTCTCGAAAATTCTTGAACAGGTAATATTGTGCACTTAATGTTGTAAACATCTGCTGTGACAGTTCAGCAACAATAATTCCCATAGACTCTATCATTCAAACCACTGTGCAAGCAAAAATGGCGCATGACAGAAATCGCATTGTCCATCTGAATATAATGGCACTTTTCGTTTAGTCTGTAACTTAAGGTTGACAGAGAAAGTATGATACAAAAAACGACGCTTTTGCTTCTGGTTGTTTAAAGGCAAACAAACACGAAATTGGATAGATGTACGTGCATGTTTACATACAGACAGCAACCGATACTTTCTTGTCTAGTACAATGGTATCAGACGCTCACAAAATGTTGTTTTCCTGCTGAATTGTGGGGGAACCTGCTTAACTTTTATCGATTATCAGTTTTGCAAGGACTAGAAAGCAGTAAAACTTGAAATATTTATTATATATACATATTTGTTATAAAAAAGTAAAGCGCCTGACATTATGTTAAACCAAAAATTATACAACCGTACTTTCCGCTAGTTTGAAACCACTTGACATCCAGTTGTTCACAAATGGACCGCTTCGTAATTAACAGTTTTGTTGTAAAGATCTCTAATGATGCAAGCGTAATGTCAAACAGCCGCGTTAGTCTATATCCTTGCACTTAATCGAAATAATCTTGTAATTACCACCCATCCTCTGGTTTGTTTGTTGGACGCCGAATACACAATATTGTGACTTGATAACGAAACCTTACTGTAAACTTTCTTGGCATCTACTTGGCTTAGTAGGTAAACTGGTAGAAATCATGCCGTGTGAAAGCATGGGATTCTTTTTGCTGGTTTGTCATACTGCTGAATAGTAATTATACAGTTATCTCTTGTACTGTGAGCAATACGATAGTTCATTTTGACGGTATCAGGTACCACAAGGTGATATTATATAGATATGTGTTATTGAATGAGAATGAGAATGACAACCAGCTTTTTATATTTTGTTTTTTTTTCATCTCAATCCTGATCGTCTTAAGTTTGATAAAAAGATTATTTTATCATTTCTGCCTTTGGAAGTCTTTCAAAAATAATTGGCCATGTTGCACTTTACTTTGGAATGTAAAAATAGCTGCCTAAAAATTTTGTCTGATGAGCAGTAAAAAGTCTTTCGTACTCAATTCTATCTGTTGTTTGTGCTTATAAATTTACAGGAAATTGACAGTCACCTCAATGCTATTTTTTTGTAAATGTATGCAACGCAACAATAACTTCTATTTTATTTATAAGTAAATCGATTACTATTCCAGACACTTTGAAAGAAAAGCCTCACGTTCAAACTGCATGATGTTAAGATCAACAATCTAGTCGTTGTGATCATAAATTGAAAATAAAAGTTGGTTCAGCGAGATTCCACACGACAAACAAAAATTGATTTACCTTAATTTGTTTGTTATGTTGTGCCACAAACGAGTAAACAAACGTTTTGAGGACCTGTTTCAAATGACCTCAGACACAGCCACAACAACTACTACTGGCAGAACTGTAAACAAGTACCTTTTTATTATCCGATTGACAATTATACATTTGGTTTGACGATTCAATGTGTATTTCATGAGAAGTGCTCAATTTTGTATTCACAACTAATAATAAGTTGTCTTAATGGAAATATCATGGCTCATATCTCACGTAATCCGATTTCTATTTAAATAGAATTTGTAGTCAACCATTTTGGATTTGTTTTTTTAGCAAATATATCGACAACCATTGTGAAGTGATTCGCGCAACATTGATTTACGATTAAATTTTATAGAAATATAAAACATACCTGATGCTGACCAAGCGGTGTGGTCCCATGAAACTTTCCGCCGTTCTTTATTGTTCAGACAGACACGGTGTCAGCTGTTTCCAGCTATAAACCAAGACTTTTGTGGGTGTGTTTTGTTGAATTCTACTACAATGTCTGTGTATTTACTAAATTTGTGTAAGGCAATAGAGACATCATTGATAGACTGTCTAATTTCCGGAACAGAAGTAAAGTAATAGATTTATGAATTATGATTATCCTTAAGTCACCCACCGTCGGGGCGGTCTACTATCCCAGCCAGGATAGAATCCTTGAAGCTAATCAATAATCTGTTAATCTTCTCCTCCACTAACTAACATTGGAGCCAACTTTTACTTTTTTCAACGTTTTCCATGGCCACCTGAATGTCAAGATCGACTAACGTTATTGTTAGTAGCGCGAATATTTTCGATTTTCAAACCAACCGGTATTTCCAAATCCGGACGGAGGGATTTTGCGAACCAGTACCATTTTTAGCTTACATTTGACTTAGGCATCAGGATTGTAAATCGTTCATTTAATTATTCAGTTCTTTGTCCGGCGCCCGCTATGAATATGCGGTTGTGTGCGCATAGGTATTGTCAAACCGGTCAATCCATTACCTGAACATTCTGTGTTAAGTCTAACATTAGTCGGAAATTTTCATATATAAAACCTTATTTCTGGCGTGTGCTATTGCATTCATTTGGAAAACTAGGGTTTCTGAACAGTGTTGAGCTCATGTTTGACTCAGTGCACTCTTGAAGCCTGCCGTGTTGCAATTGCATTACGTAACGTATCCTTTCAGATCATACTCTGTTCTGATTTGTACTAGATCAATGAAGAACAGGCTAAATACACCAGACGTTGAGTATTGACTCTAAAGCCACCGCTTGTTACTCAATGAAACATGTCTAGTAATTGAATGAAGTAGTTCCTCAGGGTTTACGTTTCGATATGAATTTAGGTTGAATGTAAACCACAGAGCCCCGTCGCCATATGCTTTCTTTTAGGTTGACCACATAAGTATATTGAAATTGTATAAATGCAATCGGCTAATGAGATTAGGTTAAAACTGGTTTTTATTTCCCTCCTTTTTCCACACTTTAGGAGTAATCTCCGTTATTGTATGAAACGGTTATCAACAACAACTGAGTTCTTCACGGTTATGAATGCCACGTTTTTTTTCTAATGAGAAATTATCCTTCCGTTCACGTGTACGGGCTAAGTAATGCTAAGCGGTAGGTTCGGATTTGACCACTAGAAGAACGCAACTGTTTTGTTGACATTTTTCAATCTTTGTACGGAGGTCATTACGATTAACAGTAGCTGGATCCTTTTGCAAAAACATCTGAGACGGAATTCAGCTTACGGCAAGTGGGATTTTGAAATTACGACCTGTTTTCGAATGAACATAGAAGCCCGTCTCTAACGTTAATGTTCATCACGACGAACCAATAGGAAGCTTTTATGCCGATTCAAATTCAGTTACGACAATCTATGCAATTTTATATTTAGTGAATGATAAACAAGTGCCACGTCATAAATATACTTTTCGTGTTTTAATATTTATTCATTTTTAATATAACAATCATCTCGGTTTGCACAACATTTCGATCGCTAGCGAATTTATTGTGTTTGCATTAGTGGCGCGTTCAGTACGATCCATTCACAATGTGAGTTACAGACTCTAGATGTGGGGAATACATGTGCGACAGCAAGGTGTTCAACTCTTGTATGAATCTAACTCGCACAAATATGAAAGTTAACAAGCGGTTTGGTATAGACTTCTAATTAATATCTCATCCCTAGATCTTTTGTGTACGCCACATAGATGTAATTTCTTCTCGAAAGTAATCACAGTAAAGAATGGTGATAGGTGAAGGCACGGAGTTAAAGATTGCACATTGGTGCAGATCTCCTTCTCGTTTGCATTCGCGGGAGCTCAGTTCCCTCCGTTATGAGATCAGCTCTTGTTTGAAGGTGTGTAATTCAAACATACTCACTGTAAAGTCTGGAAAAATACAGGTAACTTTACACTGAGAGGCTTCACGACGATTTCTCAAAAGAACGAGTGCCATCAAGCCATGGATCCAAGGACTCAGCAGACAATGACCATTACTTGAGTGATTCATTGAGAAAATAGCTCACGTATGTTACCTCACAACTTTCGCACGTTTAACATAGCACTCTTTCCAATGTTGTATAATTTGGTTAGTATGACGATAGCTGTTAAATCGAAAGCAACATCATTTTTCTGTTGTCTGTTCATTTTGGATATTTTTTTTATCAAAAGAGTTTACGGAAAATCAGGTTTACATTTGGGTCTAAAACATGGTTCTTTTGAGTTGATAAAGTATTGATTTCGTGTAAATTTGTTTGTTTTTATTAAAAACGTGTTTTAAAACGCCTTAACTTGGGCCACCACTTTTTCAGATTTCTAATCTATCGACATTTATACTTACAAGTTAACGTGTGTTTGTGTATGTGGTAAATACGGTTATTAAATTTCCAGCTGTACTAAACGTCGGTCGGACAACGTAGACAGTTGAGACTAACTCATTCCCGCAAGTACAGTTCTGACCTAATCTCTTTATTGTCAACGGAACCATGGTAACGGACGCGTCTGTGTTTCAAGGTTGGGTTCGATAATGTTTGTTCTACAAATCTACAGGACTCACAGGAGAACGCGGTAAACTTTTCTTAAATAGGCAGTTGTCATTTGAGACATACTTTTTCAAAACTGAGAGTACATATACAAATGAGGTGTAACTCAAATTTTGCAGCTTGAGACAACAGCTATGTTGTTAGACAAAAACATGCTAACCAAACGTCTTGAATTATTATCATAATTCTCTGTACCGAAGACCGTAGTCGGTTTTCGGTGGTCCACCAAAGTCAACTCTGAGGTTGCAAACAATCATCACTAAACCAATAGACATCTTCAATTCGTGAGAGTTTGAGCATATGGGAGTGAACGTTGTGACTGGCGAATTTATAGGAACGTCCGTTGTTAGATATAATGTTTGGGTGACCTTTTATCCTAAGTGTGATCGGCCGATTGTTTCTGAGTTCCTTCTGGATTCATTATTTTGAACACTGGCAGAGACTTTAATAATCAAGCAGATATAACCCGCTTTATCTCAAACGTTATACGGTACTGACATTTGCTATCACATTATGCGGTTGAGAAACATGTCGTCTGTCACGTCGTAATTAGTACCACTAGAACGGTAATCCGACCTCTGCAAAGAAAAACCGGTGGCCTCCGTAATTTCGATACAATGGGGAAGACTGAATCACAGCTTATCGCGTTGTTTTCATTATGCTCAAGGAAATTTAGTTGTTACAGTCGGTTGTCACCGACTTAACAACATATGGATACTATCGCTTCTGAACCGTGAACAGAACAAATGTGATGGAATATACTGTGCATTGTACTGATGCCCAGTAGTAGGAAATTCCTTGGTTAGGCCATAACGAATCAAAACTAGAATTACTGTGGGTTTCACAACGTCTCAGTCTTTTGAAGAGACCGCATCACACGATTTAGAGGAGAATAATTACAGAATACATGTCTCATACAAGGCAACTATCAAATGACAGTTCATCCAGTAGGATGGATTGGTTTGTGGGTCACCTGGGGTCACAGCGTGAAGAGCCCAGTTGCAAACAGGGCCGGACAGTTAATGTGTGCGAGTGCGCGCGTAAATGTATGAGTAAAATATTTGAGATTAGGTGGGCGAGTGAAATACGGCAGACCTTTCTCGCATAGTGTCAATGCAATCCGCTCAGCAAGTCATGAAAAGCTGCTGAGAGTTTCGAATCACCCGATCGGTTCACCAACTGTGGCGTATTTGCGGTGAGCAGAGCTTCTGCCAATAAGCCTTATTCGTTATGGAAGCCACTTTTTGGCAAAGTCAAAAGGTCAAATGCAACTTGATGTTGATTTAGAATTTGAGTGTGCGGCAACAACTGACTCGTGTTCTAATTTCCTGGCTTATTGAGTCCCGTTAGGAGGCTTACTGTTGCACCTTAATTGTTAGTTATTGCATACTTACAGCTACCCGGCAATTTGCCAGATGTGAGGAGCTTGATAATCTACGCACTTGATTCAATACACAGTCTGACCGTTGTAGAGCAAGTAGTTTGTCCTTCGAGTGGACCAACATGTTGTTTACCACAGTTGTGGTCTTAAATACCGATCTGATGTTGTACCGGGTTGGAGATCCGATTGCTTCACTTCGTACGAAGTAACAAGTACGGTAATTCGTGCATTGGAAAACTACCATGAACATGGTGACGCAAAATACAAAACTGTCCTAGAACACATTGACGGCTCTTTATATATAATCGATATTTACAAAACTTTCGTGTGAAAATTAAAATTAAAACGTCGTTCTCACAAACCAATTGATATGATAAGCTTCAATGACAACACTGCAATATTTTCTTCTAATTGTTCATGCCATAAGTTCTTGTATGAATATCAACCCAGCAGGTTTAAAGCTAAGGTTGACTTGCGATACAACTTTTATATGCGACTTAATTCCCCACTCATATTGTTGTATTGTTTAGTCATAACTAATAGGCACTTCTTAAATGTTCAACGTCGTTTACGTTGGACAACAACTATGTTGTTGCGGAGGAAATGTCCAGTCCACGTTATATAAAATCATTAGATCAGAATGTTATGCCCAGTTATGATCAAGTTGGATATCTCAAAGTTAAACATATTTTGTTCCAATCTGACACGACTGCATTGTTGAAATCTCTGATTTTAATGTCACATTTCCAGAGGTCTTCGAAGAAAACGTCTCCAAAACCGGAGACGATTGTGGAGACGAAAGTTTCGAAGACGAACAAGGCGTATACAACAATTCAATCGCAAGCAGTCGAACATTCGACAAAAAGAACGCACATCACATGATATCCGGTCGCTGAAGCCCGATCATCGTAGAAAGTACAAACGTTTATTATCACGATTTCAAATGATTAGACAAAAGCTAAGAGGAATTGAACAAAGGCATAGATTATCACGTTCGTCTTTGACCGATCAATCGAGTCATCAGGCTGTCCGTGCTTTACAGCCAGTTCATGAAACAATTCCGTATCAAAATGACTTTGTTCCAGTACAATCGAAACGCACCCGTCGAACGAAGCGAGCGGCCACTGCCTACGTATCACGGACGTGGCCAAACGGAGTAATTCCTTATATAATAGAAGCTAATTTCTCCAGTAAGTATGGTATATGTACCTATTTTTTCTGAAGTCTGATTAAAGCTGGCAGAGTAAAACTTACTTAGAACTGATTCAATGATGATTGATATGACTGAAATATCCGATAAAAACCTCTTCAAAATTAACTGAAATATATTCACGCTCTGAACCTCACTTCATGTATCAAATCACCAAGATGAAGTAAATCTAATTTCAGACCGCTCTGTTGCATTATGAATCTGACATCTCTTCAGATTTTACATAACGATGTGGTTGGATTGAATAATGTGATATTTTCGTAACCATTGAACTTAACCAACTTACCTGATACTAATCATGACCGGTTTGTTTTTCATAAAGGGTTAATTCACTCGGAATGTAATTTTGAACATTATATTGAGGTACGGTCAACCTAACAAATACGCATTGATTTAGTTAACTTAATGTCAATTTAGAAAATATAATTTTGAAGGGTCTGACCTGAACAACATCTCTGTTTTGAAGTATTACAAATGTTTTTTTTTAATATAGACTTACTATAGTTTTTAGATTAGTGGTCAATATCTCTCACTTATACTTTAAAATGATAAGTTGTCGACACAGAAGTTGCACAATTTCTTCCAGAACCACATGGTTTTTTAAGTCACTCAGTTTTAATTGTACTTTTTTTCTAGACTGTTTAGTACTTCTTTGATAGTATGCATGTCTGTCTGATGAGTGTGTGCGACAGTCTAACATACCGTGTAGAATAAATCAGGATTCACGGCTTACGCAGTCTATCGGGGCAGCTGTAAACCTCTTGATTCGGGCAGAACAAGACAGAATATTGAAGGTTTACTCGGATAAAACTGGTTCTGTACATAAATAAGTAATGGTTAGCAAATTATACAACTTACAACCAAGTGAACTCTGAGCACGGAATTTAACCGTCAGCAAGTATCAGTCAATAATGCGGTAGCGTAAACAGTCCAATGCAGGCGGTACAAAACACAAAAGTTCAAGCGAGAGTTCGTAGTACCAAGTCAGAATAAGTTACGTGTAACAATGTGAGAAATGTTTCGGCCAGTATTCAATGTAATCAACAAATGGGAATATGTATGAAGGACCTACAGTACGATAGTTCGACCAATCTGGTACAGAAGCAGTTGGGATTGACTTTGTGCAGGTCGTTGGTGGTGGTCGCGTAGCGGTGCGGTAAGGCAGCTGGGCCTGTTTCGAAGCTTTGGTGGTTGGAGCCTTCCGGGAACGCCTTGATACTGTGCTCTCTTTTTCACCTGTAGTAATCGGAAAACAAATTTCATTGATTCTGGCCAGAATCAACATACCGGAAACGCACGTTCATACAAGATCATTCAAGTACAGTCATGAACTACAAGGTCCTAGCTTAGCTCATCCGTTTGGCGGTATTCTGTGGGAGAATATCAAGTTTTAGGCTAGAATTTGATCTGGATAAACCAGGTCAATAGACAACCAAAATTTTGAATCTATAACAAATTACTGTTATCCGTCGACCCAAATGTTAGACTGTAAAATAAAATGCGTGTAAAAGAGAATAGTGTAGAAACCAAAAAGAAATAACAAACCATAATAAAATGTACGTTCAACCATTTGGAATCATTATTGAGAAAACTTCCGTTGATCCGTATACTACGGTAAAGCCATTCGAACGACGAGTCACTGGTGAGTGTGATCAATGGTTAAAAACTCCGCTCACCATTAGGTCACATATGTAGAGGTTTAAGTTAAGGATGTGACTTTTGGCCACGGCATCTACATCACAATATATAACTTTTTAAAGATTAAGTTTCCTAGGTTCATGATACTTTTTCTGGTTTCCTGCTTGCACTTCGCACTAACGCCTTCTGTAAATGTCACATGGTCAAATCAAAGGTTTCGTAAAAATTGAAAAAACAAAAGCTTGGTTTGCTAAGCTGCTGAAGAAAACTGGTGAAACTTATACAATGGACCACCAAAAAGAGCTGTCTGATGTGAAATACTAATAGCTTCCAAACGTTTAAACACCTTCTGCTCAGTACAACCATAGTGAAAATAGATGCATATATGGTAAGACCTGAAAACTATTTCATTCAATTTCCTCAAGCATAAGCGCACAATATTGGAAATTATAAACGTGTTAGCAGTGATAATCGTAGACGTAATTAGTCTCACGTAAGAATGGTGACTGATACCTTTCTTGCATGGAACAGAAAGTATATCGGAGTTAACAGTTTGCATTCTCCGTACAATAAAACAGATATTGATTGACGCTACTTGGGTGAAACAGAACGATTTGGCATTCCGAGGGTGTGTTCGAACAGGGTTTGACCTTGACATACTTTACGGTTGTTTGCTGTCATTTCCTGGCACATCACCTCACGCATCAACCGCTTGGATACATGTTTAGCCATTCCTTGTTAGGGTCAGTGGGATCTTCCCCAGATACAACTGCCAAAACTGTGCGTAAACGGATAGATTATATGAGATATAAATTATTTCGTTATGGTGCGACCATGTGCAAGTTGAACAAGGTTGTGATATTTAAAAAAAACATTTTCTTTTTCATGTATGACACTTTCAACAAACTCACTGCAACAAGAGCATTCCAATCAGTTGTTAGTGAGCTCATGAGTTCGGTTACCGATTAATAATTACTCACAAATTACGATCATTCGACACTCCTCGGGACCGTAAACAAGTGAGATAATACTAGTTTTGTAGGTTGTGGCTGGCACATGCTTTCAGGATGAAGAGCACGATATCGTACCATTTCTAGTTGTCACTCATCAACAAAGACGGTACAACATTTCTTGCCTCATTTCGACACATTTTGTCCTAGTGTTAGCCAGTTTTTCTGCCGTATCGATGTAACTGTTTTAAAAACCGGGTGTAAGCTGAAGAATGGCAAAACGGGTAAAAAATGTAGGAGTTTCTTTTTGATAAAGTTTGAAGATAATCGGGTGGTTTGAGAAATTTGGACTGGTTTTACTGTACTTTCCCTATGAAGCTGCTCACCACTTCAGATTTTGAAGGAAAATAATTGAGGTAGACTGCTTTCTTGGCAGTTGGACGATCGATTGCTCTGCAAGTGTTCGGACAATAATATCTGCTAGGCTTGTTGTTGCTCTCTGGAACCATATAAATTAATGTGAGTGCTATGAATTTTGGTCTGCATTAGAAACAAAATCGTTGGTGCTCACATTCTGCATGCTCACCGTTAATTTTCACTTCAGTGAAGAGTCAACAGAATCATAGATTCTACGTTTAACCACAATGACTGCGAAACTTGAGCTATGTTTGATTTCCTACTTGAAGTTTAGCAAAAATAACAAAGATAAACAATGTGCGTGCAATATGCCGTCGATTTTTTATGCGGACCACATGAATATAACAATTAGGTTTAGTAACTATTCCATTCAGTTGCTTCATGAAAGTAATACTTATCAAGGTTGATTAACATGTTTGTATCCATTGCAGTCTCCCTAAAAAAAGACAAGGTCACAACTAACTTGCTACAGTTTGACACCAAATAAATGATGGTTAGTAGGAATACTTCTTTGTAGTAATTATTCTATTGATCCGAAGATATGACGTTGATAAAAAGTGAGTATAAGACAGAGTATTGTCTGTTAGTTCCACCCAGTGGGGCGGTCATTACTATTTTTAGATTTAGCTAAGCTAACTATAACTGTAGATAAAAAAACTTTAACCGTTATTTTTGCTTCTACCTCTCCCATTTTCACAGTAATTGAGCCAAGCAAAAAAAAATTGTCATGGTTTTACATACCCGTTGTTACAGTTGGTGTGATTAGATAAGCTGATGTAATCTGTGTCCGCTCATAACAAAAATAATGTAACAGTGCACGAGCACTATGCTAGTTTCCAACTGTTTGAACATTCTCGTCGAATCATTAGTTGTCTAAAAAGAGGCTTACAGTTCGATACTAGTCACTTGAAAACACAATCTTGGAATGAGTCCAGATAACGAAAAACCTATTGCAATTTGTTATTCGGTGATTGTGTAGAAACTAAAGAGTTGGTGAACCATCTAACACATCAATGGACAGAGTATACCAACTGTTCAACACACACGTCCTAGTTTGATTCGTTTGAATTTGCACAACGTATGCACCGTCTCATTCCGGTTTCTCTCTCAAACGGCTGACCACAGTGTAGCAAGTAGTAGCCATTGAGAACAATACGTAAACTCCGTCTTGAAGTTCCATGATAACATTTGATATGGATCAGAATCTAAGCATAGTTGGTTGAATATTCTCAATATATTCAACAAGATTTCAAATTGATTGAGATATCTCACTCATAGTGTTACCAACTGAAGTTAATCGACTATTTGTCCTATTCTCACTCACGACTGTCTAAAAAGTGACTGTGGGTAAGAATTTTGACGTGAGGTTCCTGTCAATTCCGGTGTTAAGTTTAGGTTATCAATAAAGAGGTTGGATAAACTGGTTTGAAGACAAGTTACGGTGTGAATTCCAAGGTAACATTTTGTGGACACATGTAACAATATGTTTCGCACCACATTCTCAACAACCGATCAGTAGTCTTCTGCCCCGGTTGAAAATCAACCTTAATTTCCTTTTGGTAAAAGTTTCAACCGTCAAGGAAATTTTTTGTTGCAGATGTAAAGAAAGAAGGCTTGAGGTATGAGCAAGGCAGGCTATCTCAATCTCGTTCGGAACTGCATTAACCCAACCGATAGTGAATGATGCTCATTGAATACTACTGTTTGTTTGTCTATCACAAGATATATATCGAGGTCATTATGACAAAACCATTTACGGTACTGCTGAATTCAAGCATCTTGCAAAGTCTATAGTGCTCCATGGTCCTATTGATTATCCGTCGAAGCTGCTGAAAATAAGTTGTTGGACACTTCTTATTTGAGGCCAGCGTAGATGAGCGAGTTCTGTACTGCCGACATTTTCCTGTAAAACTTACTCTCCTACTTTCATATAAGTCTCATAGGTACAACTGGTTAGTATGTAATTAAAAACTTCAAACCCTAGTTTATATCTTCTGTTTTTAAATTTAACCAGTTCCAAATGACATTACTATATGGCAGATGGAGGGCATCGCTTATTCAAGATGGATACCAGCCTTGGATTATACGGTAATTGATTATGATACTTTATTTTAAATAAATCTAACCAAAATATTTAGTTGGGAACAAATGCTGGAATTAACTGCGAGTGGTCTTCATTGCAGTTCGCTGAACCACGGAAACTGTTAAACCTAGGTGGTATTTAGCACGATTTTGCACTTTGGACAAAGTAGGTTGTAAAACGGAAAGTACATCATTCGTTTCAGTCGTTGTGCTTAGTTTTACCGCATCTTATTACGACTGTTAAAAAACCAAAGGCCAGAATAGCAACAGAGTTCACCGATGTACACCCGCTGTGCTAAGTTATTCATAAGAAAATATTTTCTCGAAAATTCTTGAACAGGTAATATTGTGCACTTAATGTTGTAAACATCTGCTGTGACAGTTCAGCAACAATAATTCCCATAGACTCTATCATTCAAACCACTGTGCAAGCAAAAATGGCGCATGACAGAAATCGCATTGTCCATCTGAATATAATGGCACTTTTCGTTTAGTCTGTAACTTAAGGTTGACAGAGAAAGTATGATACAAAAAACGACGCTTTTCGCTTCTGGTTGTTTAAAGGCAACAAAACACGAATTGGATAGATGTACGTGCATGTTTACATACAGACAGCAACCGATACTTTCTTGTCTAGTACAATGGTATCAGACGCTCACAAAATGTTGTTTTCCTGCTGAATTGTGGGGGAACCTGCTTAACTTTTATCGATTATCAGTTTTGCAAGGACTAGAAAGCAGTAAAACTTGAAATATTTATTATATATACATATTTGTTATAAAAAAGTAAAGCGCCTGACATTATGTTAAACCAAAAATTATACAACCGTACTTTCCGCTAGTTTGAAACCACTTGACATCCAGTTGTTCACAAATGGACCGCTTCGTAATTAACAGTTTTGTTGTAAAGATCTCTAATGATGCAAGCGTAATGTCAAACAGCCGCGTTAGTCTATATCCTTGCACTTAATCGAAATAATCTTGTAATTACCACCCATCCTCTGGTTTGTTTGTTGGACGCCGAATACACAATATTGTGACTTGATAACGAAACCTTACTGTAAACTTTCTCTGGCATCTACTTGGCTTAGTAGGTAAACTGGTAGAAATCATGCCGTGTGAAAGCATGGGATTCTTTTTGCTGGTTTGTCATACTGCTGAATAGTAATTATACAGTTATCTCTTGTACTGTGAGCAATACGATAGTTCATTTTGACGGTATCAGGTACCACAAGGTGATATTATATAGATATGTGTTATTGAATGAGAATGAGAATGACAACCAGCCTTCTATTTTCGTTTTTTCATCTCAATCCTGATCGTCTTAAGTTTGATAAAAAGATTATTTTATCATTTCTGCCGTTGGAAGTCTTTCAAAAATAATTGGCCATGTTGCACTTTACTTTGGAATGTAAAAATAGCTGCCTAAAAATTTTGTCTGATGAGCAGTAAAAAGTCTTTCGTACTCAATTCTATCTGTTGTTTGTGCTTATAAATTTACAGGAAATTGACAGTCACCTCAATGCTATTTTTTGTAAATGTATGCAACGCAACAATAACTTCTATTTTATTTATAAGTAAATCGATTACTATTCCAGACACTTTGAAAGAAAAGCCTCACGTTCAAACTGCATGATGTTAAGATCAACAATCTAGTCGTTGTGATCATAAATTGAAAATAAAAGTTGGTTCAGCGAGATTCCACACGACAAACAAAAATTGATTTACCTTAATTTGTTTGTTATGTTGTGCCACAAACGAGTAAACAAACGTTTTGAGGACCTGTTTCAAATGACCTCAAACACAGCCACAACAACTACTACTGGCAGAACTGTAAACAAGTACCTTTTTATTATCCGATTGACAATTATACATTTGGTTTGACTGTATTCAATGTGTATTTCATGAGAAGTGCTCAATTTTGTATTCACAACTAATAATAAGTTGTCTTAATGGAAATATCATGGCTCATATCTCACGTAATCCGATTTCTATTTAAATAGAATTTGTAGTCAACCATTTTGGATTTGTTTTTTTAGCAAATATATCGACAACCATTGTGAAGTGATTCGCGCAACATTGATTTACGATTAAATTTTATAGAAATATAAAACATACCTGATGCTGACCAAGCGGTGTGGTCCCATGAAACTTTCCGCCGTTCTTTATTGTTCAGACAGACACGGTGTCAGCTGTTTCCAGCTATAAACCAAGACTTTTGTGGGTGTGTTTTGTTGAATTCTACTACAATGTCTGTGTATTTACTAAATTTGTGTAAGGCAATAGAGACATCATTGATAGACTGTCTAATTTCCGGAACAGAAGTAAAGTAATAGATTTATGAATTATGATTATCCTTAAGTCACCCACCGTCGGGGCGGTCTACTATCCCAGCCAGGATAGAATCCTGAAGCTAATCAATAATCTGTTAATCTTCTCCTCCACTACCTAACATTGGAGCCAACTTTTACTTTTTTCAACGTTTTCCATGGCCACCTGAATGTCAAGATCGACTAACGTTATTGTTAGTAGCGCGAATATTTTCGATTTTCAAACCAACCGGTATTTCCAAATCCGGACGGAGGGATTTTGCGAACCAGTACCATTTTTAGCTTACATTTGACTTAGGCATCAGGATTGTAAATCGTTCATTTAATTATTCAGTTCTTTGTCCGGCGCCCGCTATGAATATGCGGTTGTGTGCGCATAGGTATTGTCAAACCGGTCAATCCATTACCTGAACATTCTGTGTTAAGTCTAACATTAGTCGGAAATTTTCATATATAAAACCTTATTTCTGGCGTGTGCTATTGCATTCATTTGGAAAACTAGGGTTTCTGAACAGTGTTGAGCTCATGTTTGACTCAGTGCACTCTTGAAGCCGCCGTGTTGCAATTGCATTACGTAACGTATCCTTTCAGATCATACTCTGTTCTGATTTGTACTAGATCAATGAAGAACAGGCTAAATACACCAGACGTTGAGTATTGACTCTAAAGCCACCGCTTGTTACTCAATGAAACATGTCTAGTAATTGAATGAAGTAGTTCCTCAGGGTTTACGTTTCGATATGAATTTAGGTTGAATGTAAACCACAGAGCCCCGTCGCCATATGCTTTCTTTTAGGTTGACCACATAAGTATATTGAAATTGTATAAATGCAATCGGCTAATGAGATTAGGTTAAAACTGGTTTTTATTTCCCTCCTTTTTCCACACTTTAGGAGTAATCTCCGTTATTGTATGAAACGGTTATCAACAACAACTGAGTTCTTCACGGTTATGAATGCCACGTTTTTTTTCTAATGAGAAATTATCCTTCCGTTCACGTGTACGGGCTAAGTAATGCTAAGCGGTAGGTTCGGATTTGACCACTAGAAGAACGCAACTGTTTTGTTGACATTTTTCAATCTTTGTACGGGATCATTACGATTAACAGTAGCTGGATCCTTTTGCAAAAACATCTGAGACGGAATTCAGCTTACGGCAAGTGGGATTTTGAAATTACGACCTGTTTTCGAATGAACATAGAAGCCCGTCTCTAACGTTAATGTTCATCACGACGAACCAATAGGAAGCTTTTATGCCGATTCAAATTCAGTTACGACAATCTATGCAATTTTATATTTAGTGAATGATAAACAATGCCACGTCATAAATATACTTTCGTGTTTTAATATTTATTCATTTTTAATATAACGATCATCTCGGTTTGCACAACATTTCGATCGCTAGCGAATTTATTGTGTTTGCATTAGTGGCGCTTCAGTACGATCCATTCACAATGTGAGTTACAGACTCTAGATGTGGGGAATACATGTGCGACAGCAAGGTGTTCAACTCTTGTATGAATCTAACTCGCACAAATATGAAAGTTAACAAGCGGTTTGGTATAGACTTCTAATTAATATCTCATCCCTAGATCTTTTGTGTACGCCACATAGATGTAATTTCTTCTCGAAAGTAATCACAGTAAAGAATGGTGATAGGTGAAGGCACGGAGTTAAAGATTGCACATTGGTGCAGATCTCCTTCTCGTTTGCATTCGCGGGAGCTCAGTTCCCTCCGTTATGAGATCAGCTCTTGTTTGAAGGTGTGTAATTCAAACATACTCACTGTAAAGTCTGGAAAAATACAGGTAACTTTACACTGAGAGGCTTCACGACGATTTCTCAAAAGAACGAGTGCCATCAAGCCATGGATCCAAGGACTCAGCAGACAATGACCATTACTTGAGTGATTCATTGAGAAAATAGCTCACGTATGTTACCTCACAACTTTCGCACGTTTAACATAGCACTCTTTCCAATGTTGTATAATTTGGTTAGTATGACGATAGCTGTTAAATCGAAAGCAACATCATTTTTCTGTTGTCTGTTCATTTTGGATATTTTTTTTATCAAAAGAGTTTACGGAAAATCAGGTTTACATTTGGGTCTAAAACATGGTTCTTTTGAGTTGATAAAGTATTGATTTCGTGTAAATTTGTTTGTTTTTATTAAAAACGTGTTTTAAAACGCCTTAACTTGGGCCACCACTTTTTCAGATTTCTAATCTATCGACATTTATACTTACAAGTTAACGTGTGTTTGTGTATGTGGTAAATACGGTTATTAAATTTCCAGCTGTACTAAACGTCGGTCGGACAACGTAGACAGTTGAGACTAACTCNAGACTTAATGTTAGATAATGAAGCTATGGAGGTTGTTGACCGGTTTGTGTACTTTGGAAGTCACTTTAGCAGCAAGCGCTGGTGTAGGGAAGTGGCGATCTCATCGCAACCCTGTCAATATGACGATGCACCTCGCCGTGGAGCTTGACTCGCACATTGAGTGTACAGCGCAGTAGAAAGCTCTTTAAACATTCGTGTTGATCGACATAATTAGATATGCGATTATACTGCGCATTGTGAGTAGATCACCAGCATCACAAACACCGACAACTTTTCGTTCTAGTGGCTTAACCTTGCGGAATTTTGTACCGTAGTATAAAAACCAATGTAAATTTCTCCTAACAATAGATTAACAGTGAACTAAAGACACGCGTAGCAACAATAAGATAAGCTATGTTCTATTGTTAACCGGATCGCCGGATATGCCTTCACATATCTGCATACCGTAAACGGAATAGTCTTTTCTATATTGACAAAATACCCGTGTCGCTTTGTGTTTATCATAAACTGAATCACTTTGTCTGCATAGGTGGTAAATTTAGTTTTGCAAGCTATTACAAACTGGCTTGAAATCGAGCTCAGGTTTTTGCTTACAACGTCATCAATGGCTGTCTGCTGAGTAATATGGAATAATTTATCGATGGCGAATATTTTCGAAGAAGAGATTTACTACTTGCATGTTGAAATTTTGATTTTCTCTTACCACGGAGTTGACGGACACCGAAATAACACTCCGGCAATATTGTGTTAGCAATCAAACATCACGAAATATATATGTTTGCCAGTTTTTCTCCCCTCGCGCCATTGTACAACATAGGAAGTGTTTATCTTTTTATTAACGCCCTCTGTGTATTTATTTATTCATTTATCTCCACTGTAGGTGAAACAAAAGCAACAATCGTGAAGGCAATGCGACATTGGGAGAACTACACATGTCTCAGTTTTGTTGAACGTGAACCTCATCACAAATCCTACATTGTATTCACAGAGAAAGCTTGTGGGTAGGTTACATCAGCCGTAATTGTTTCATGTCTAGGGATTTTAGTCTAGTTGAAACGTCTTAAAGACGTTACACGATATTTGGATGTGAATAGAGTGAACATATTTGGCACAATTTTTGGTGCCCATGCACTAGTTTCTGGTTGTGCAAAGTCATAGAAGTTCACCTATTTATATTACGCGCCTTGATTCTTTTTTCCCCAGGGAAACAGATCTGAGACATTGCCTGTGACTTTAAAAAGAACTGTTTCTATTGGTCACCTGAACGTTTGTTTGTTCACTCGTGTCATCGCTAATCAGTTAAGATTCTCGACAGTAATGTATACCTGTCCGAAAGACAGTCGATTGATTTTTGGTGCCGCCTGACCAATCGTTACCTTTGTGCAGCCGTGCTTGATCTTCTGGGAAATTTCTCCAATAATTGATCCGAAAAAGTAAAAGTTACCAGTTGTTTATAGTTTGGGCATTTAAACAACAAAAATTCTCAGGTGATCAGCATGTATTGTACAGTCGAAAAGGGCTAAGCATGCAGTTAATCTGCGTTTCAGTCAATAATTTCAGCCTGTTTGTTGAGAGTTGTGGCGTCCAAGGCGGTAAGTTGTTTCCAAATGGAATTTAGGAAGGCGGTGGAGACACTTTTAAATTACTTCCGACTTTCAAAAACTGGTTTCATTGACATTTTATTCCAAACTTCTGTTAGGAATAATTTTTGAACTAAATATTGGCGAGCCTACGACATTCTAACATTAAAACAACACATATGACGAACTTTTGGAGTGAAGAGTAATTATTTATGATGGTTGTGTCTCATTTCCAACACCGATGCCTGTCAAAACATGGCTAACCACAGTCGACCGACTGCTCTGGTATGCGTTGTTTCCAAAATCAAGGATGATTTGATCATATTTGGGAAGTTTCACTCCGAGGAAGAGGAATAAAGAAAAAAACATCGCAACTAGTTCATAAAGTTCTGAGCAGCTTTACCGGCCAGGTTGCGTTTCCAGTGGGAGTCAGAGTACACTTGCTTTCAATCCATCTCAAAACTGTTGAATACAGATGAAACAAGAAACCGCGTTTATCAAACCAGACCCCAAATTACATGAACGCTCACAGTCTGGTAGAGAGCATCAGGGTTGGTGATCAGACTACGCGAACTTCGATAGCGAAGGTATAGTCTAATCAACAACAGGTTTCGTCCATGTTTAAACTCAGCAACTGGAGTTAGTAGGAATGGGGATGATGCTCAAAGAAGTGGTCGCCAACTGGATTGGCGCATTGTTTCTTAACTTGAAAATTAGTCGTTTGATCCCCCCTTCACACTATCCCTATCAGGTGAGTCCAAGCAAAGACGAAATCGGGCGTGGATTGTTGGTTTGAAGGTGACTATTAAGAAGCAATGCAAACATCATTTCGAGCCCTTACAGCCGTAGGTGGTGAAAACCAACAATCCGAAGTGGACTGTTTCCGATCCCAATAAGGAGATGAAAACTAGCTGTAACTTAAGTTCTATATAGATCAACTAGTCATGCTGTTCACCACCACCCGAATCCCAACACCACCTCTGAAAACACCGCTACCGCTCAACGCCAAATCTTACATCATCTATGAATTCTCGTGTGAGTGCCGGGCCACTTACATAGGCAGGACGGAGCGGCAGTTACGTAATCGGGTCAACGAACACATTCCAGTTTTGGTTCGCAAAACGCTCATGAATACCATGATTACTGATGAGTAGTAGGGGATTTTGATTTTCATATAGATTGAACATCACCCACAATTGATCGCAGCTGTCACATTCCCATAGACTTTCTAATCGGACCCGTGTGGGACTCAGATCAGAATGTGACAAGTCACAAGGAACCAGCATCATCGATCGCTCGACACTTGTTGACATGTCGACCCCAACTGAACCTGGAAGAAGGCCTTTCGGATATGTTACGCAACAAAAATCGAAGGCTTCTCTGTTTCGCGGAAACGGTAGCAATTAGCGAGTGGAAGCCACCTCTCTGCGTACAGAAAGACTTGTTCGTCAGTACCAGATTGCCCTGTAATGATCTCGTGCCGGCACTTTTCAAAGAAGGTGGAGAGGCGTTAGTAGAGGCATTGACTCAGTTGTTTCAACTTGTGTGGACGACGGAGACCATCCCTCCGTGCTGGGGTCACTCGATAATAGTTCCTATTCAAGAAAGGTATCAGGGGCTCTTGCGAAAACCATAGGGGAATTAGTTTGACCCAGTCATTTCAAGGGTTCTGGCATCCATTATACTTCGTCGACTCACTGCAGTTCGGGAGGTAAACATTAGGGAAGAACAGGCAGGGTTTCGCCCTGGGCGGGGTTGTATAGATCACATTTTTACCCTTCGTCAAATTCTGGAGCAGCGTCATGTGTACCGCCGGCCAACAATCGCCGTATTCCTCGACTATAAAGGTGCGTTTGATTCGGTGGACCGATCTACACTTTAGAGTCGCTTAAACGTAGGGGTGTACCGACTAAGTATGTGAACATACTGTCGGCGCTTTATTCCCATACTTCAGCTCAGGTTAGGGTTTACGGTGAACTGTCTGACAGTTTCAGCACCAGGATCGGCGTAGTCACTATTTTTGTTCAATTTCGTCATAGACGAAATAATGGAGGATTGTCTCCGGACACTCAAAGATGCCGGCGTGGACCTCCTACCTGGTGAAAGACTGACTGATCTTGATTATGCTGACGATAAGGTATTGCTGTTTGACAACTTTCAAGCGGCACAAACAACACTGGACGCTATTTCGCGTTCTGCTAAGTACTTCGGAATGCGCTTTGCAGCCTCAAAATGCAAAGTGCTTCTGCAAGATTGCTGTGATTACGTAGATTTAATGTTAGATAATGAAGTCATGGAGGTTGTTGACCGGTTTGTATACTGGGAAGCTTTAGCAGCAAGCGCTGGTGTAGGGAAGTGGCGATCTCATCGCAACCCTGTCAATATGACGATGCACCTCGCCGTGGAGCTTGACTCGCACATTGAGTGTACAGCGCAGTAGAAAGCTCTTTAAACATTCGTGTTGATCGACATAATTAGATATGCGATTATACTGCGCATTGTGAGTAGATCACCAGCATCACAAACACCGACAACTTTTCGTTCTAGTGGCTTAACCTTGCGGAATTTTGTACCGTAGTATAAAAACCAATGTAAATTTCTCCTAACAATAGATTAACAGTGAACTAAAGACACGCGTAGCAACAATAAGATAAGCTATGTTCTATTGTTAACCGGATCGCCGGATATGCCTTCACATATCTGCATACCGTAAACGGAATAGTCTTTTCTATATTGACAAAATACCCGTGTCGCTTTGTGTTTATCATAAACTGAATCACTTTGTCTGCATAGGTGGTAAATTTAGTTTTGCAAGCTATTACAAACTGGCTTGAAATCGAGCTCAGGTTTTTGCTTACAACGTCATCAATGGCTGTCTGCTGAGTAATATGGAATAATTTATCGATGGCGAATATTTTCGAAGAAGAGATTTACTACTTGCATGTTGAAATTTTGATTTTCTCTTACCACGGAGTTGACGGACACCGAAATAACACTCCGGCAATATTGTGTTAGCAATCAAACATCACGAAATATATATGTTTGCCAGTTTTTCTCCCCTCGCGCCATTGTACAACATAGGAAGTGTTTATCTTTTTATTAACGCCCTCTGTGTATTTATTTATTCATTTATCTCCACTGTAGGTGAAACAAAAGCAACAATCGTGAAGGCAATGCGACATTGGGAGAACTACACATGTCTCAGTTTTGTTGAACGTGAACCTCATCACAAATCCTACATTGTATTCACAGAGAAAGCTTGTGGGTAGGTTACATCAGCCGTAATTGTTTCATGTCTAGGGATTTTAGTCTAGTTGAAACGTCTTAAAGACGTTACACGATATTTGGATGTGAATAGA